>JABYPW010000368.1:0-27824 GCA_016880775.1 Phymatotrichopsis omnivora | reverse complement strand
AAACTAAGGTTTTATACAGTTTGAGGGGTTTTTTTTTTTATCATATTTGGTAAACACATGAAATGTAGTTCTTACTAGGTAAAGGACTATTCTACATATGTATATTATTCATACACTTTATTTTGTGTTACCTTTATCTGATAATGGTTTATTCTTATATTCAAATATTTATATAGTATGCTAGATTAGAGTTAGTTTCTTGAATTTTGTTATGAATGGCTACTATGACTATTTTGCTATTGTCTAGGAATACTAAATTTAGGCATGTTTATTATCATTATCCATGTATATGAATCCTCTCTTTAGTTGATATTTCATTACTTGATTGAATATTGTTTTATACTCAAAATTAACAATAGAAGGTGGAATAGATTAAAGTAGAAGTCCTTGGAATATTATTCATTCACTTCCTGAAGTTAGTTACTGGGATCAAGTGTGCATTGTTAGAATATACAAACACTGATGGAATTGTCTAGGAAATAAATTACCTGAATGTATTCTCTTATATCCCAGAAACCTGTGACTTAATATATATCTTTTATATTTTAGTTTCTTATTTTTTAAGTTTTATTTTATTTCTTTTTCTTATTTCTGATTTCTGATTTCTTTATTTTATTTTATTTTATTTATTAAGCCTGTTACTTTATTTGTTTTGTTTTGTTTTGTTTTATTATATTTATTAAGCCTGTTACTTTATATATTTATTTATTAATTAATTTCAACAGTTATTGTTGTCGATACCTTTTTATGAAAATCTATATTCTCTTCTTTGCATTGTGTTCCTCTGTTACACGTCGAGGTACGATGATATATGATAATGCAAACCGTATACTTTTGTAGCGGTAATGAACGCATCCAGAGTGAGCGCATTACACATATTCTTCTACATTTCCATAAGAAAGGACACGGGAAAAGGATCTATATAAAGTAGTGGCGGCACTAGAGACCGGTAGGAAGTTACGGTCTGCCTTGAGTCATGTTTATTGTTTACCGATAATATTCATTATCCGCTGCTATCCTCCATTCGGTTCCATCACGGCCCATCACTCGTTGACCCCCCGCAAGCGCCTCCCACACCTCGTTATGCTTTTGCACTTCGCCAAGAAAACGGCGGCCAAAAGCCGCTTGTAGAATATGTCATTGACTTTATCAATCAGCCATCTTATACGGAAATATTTCCGCATAACCAACTTCTCACATAGGAAATACCTACGACTCCTTATCTATATCTCCGGTGAATAACGATGAGCTTAGAATAGACGATGACGCTAGAAATGACGGGGCGGAGCCTCTTGAGCAATGGTATATACATACAAGTGCTCTCTCATGACCATTTACCTTGTCGATACTAAAGATCTTTTGTAATCGTACATAAGTGTAATTACTTTTTTTTCGTCTCTTGAGTTTTATGTAATATTAACTGGTTCTCTATACCCCTGATAATTATAAGTAACAAAAAAAAAAAATGATAGAGCTTTTTGAAGCCACGCATTTATGTTATCGGCTAAAAAATTGGCACACGAACTGATAAGTGTAAAATACAGAGCAACATCGTAAAAATAACTCGTGAAACACAAAAACCGCTCTAGGTCCAACTTCTTCGAACGTATAATAACGAAAGCCCAAAATAGTGAACATAGTCATAAAAGTCATAAAATCAAAACCTATAAAAGAAACTATTCCACCAATCCCTCTTTAACAAACTCGCACACCCACTCAATTGTCTTCAAAGCCTCTGTTTCATCGAGAAACTTTGGGTAGGAGAATACTCCCATGTCAACCTTATCTCCTCGAACCGCCACTTCAATGTCAAGATGTGTCTAACGCCACCATCAGTTATCAGTTTACTAAAATTGGATAAATAGGAGAAGAGGGGGTTAGGGAAAAGCTTGCACACGGGACTTACCTTGATGTTCTCCATAAACTTATTCGCCGATATAAATTCACCCCTTTTCGCCGTATTGCTTTGTGGTTGCACATCGACTTTAACTTCCTCGAGTAAAGTCCCTCCACTCGTATCCAAAAGACCACTAATTTCCTCCTTTACAGGTAATTTCAAGAAGTTGAAGAAACAATCAATTTGTATCCCTGTCCATTCCTCAATTTGCCATAATCCGGCGACAGCGTTGTCCACGTCCTCGATAGCAACCAAATCCTTCTGGACTTCCTGGGCACATTGTATCAGAGGCTTATTTGTCACTCGGACTTTGAGTGGCACAATGTTGAGTGTTGGGGCAGCCATTGACGCGACATCCTTTACTGGTAGTTGGCGATTTGAAAGGTAAACTCCGAAAATAACATCATTCTTAGGATTGACCGGACCTTCGGCTTCGTTTACATAGTGCGCATAGACTTTTGCATAAGCTGCCAGGAATACCGCCTGCAATGTTATTCCGCGAGACCGACAGTGACTTTCCAAAATTCCGATGTTACCGAGAACGCCTGGCTTAAACAATTTAGTACAATCAGAAGCTATAGCTCCAGGCCTCCTGATGGGCGCAAGAGTCGACCGAGATCCTTTAAGATAGTTGCTCCAGAAGTCATGTTGTTTTTGGAGGTCCCGAGAGTGCGAAAATGCCACAACTTCTGAGAACTGCGGTCCCGTTGACTTAGGCGTAGGGAGTGGTCTAGTGGGATCATCAAGGAACCTTTGGAATTTCTCAAGCAACAAAGGAAGACTGACTCCATCGTACAAAGCGTGGTGGATCGTAAGGAAAAGGAGGGTTCCATTTGGCGAATTCAGGACTGAAAGACGAACTGGCGGTAGAGACAAATCAACAGCTTTCTGCTGCTCTTGGGAGACAAGGAACTGGGCTAAGGCATCATTATTGGACGAAGAGGTTTGAGTCCAATCATATTGGACAGGTGGGTTTCGTAAAACCACCTGAATAACCGGCGCATTGGAGTTCTCTGTAACCTTAAAAGTGGTTCTGAGAATTGGCTCTTGTCTCACAAGCGATTGCCAGGCAGAGGAAACTTTGGAGACTTCCATACGTTTGGTCTTGAAAGTGAATGTCGGCATGAAGAGCGTGTAATTTGAATTCTTCCATGCTGATAGCATATAGACCTGTCCAGAAGTGGCCGGAAGAATTTTTTCCACAGCATCCTCCGAATATCCTTCCAATATTGCTCCTGGACCCACTTCGGTCAAACACTTCTTCAAGACCACCTCAGTATCCACTGATCTCTCGACGGCATTTCCCGTCAGCTGTTTTGCTGTCGCTGCCATACGTTCAATTGTGGCTTCCCGCAAGATTTGCCCGACGCTAAGGAAAATTGATTCCTTTCGAAGCTCCGAGGAGACGCTGATTGCGCTGATCGAATCAAGTCCAAGGTGGAAGATTGTCTGTGTGCGTTCAATCTCGTCTTCCGGTATGTTCGAAGCATTTGACAGCACACGGCGGAAAGTAAGCTCCAAGGGTGACCACGAGACATTTTGGCCTTGGTGATCACTGGAGAATTTATTTCGGGTACCAGAAGGTAGGGCGGCAAACCGTGTCTGCAACTCCACCCGGTCTACTTCTCCATCCTTACTTGGGATTGAATGCGTGGGTACAATGAAAGATGGAAGCGACCAGTGAGGCATGCTCTGCCTGGCAAATTTGGAAAGGAAAGATAGGAGATCCGAACATTCTTCAGACAAGAGGTCAAAATCCTTTTTGCTCGTGAAGAAAACGACCAATAACTTCTCCTCATTCTCCTCAATGACCAATGCAGCCGAATCATCGATATCGCCAGATGAATTCTTGAACATCAAAGCAATCTCGCCAAGGTCAATTCGAGAGCCGTTAAATGTTGCCTGTGATGACTGTCTTGTACGTTTGACTGGCCGTAGATTGCCAATTAATACACCGTTTTCCGTATATGTAATGGTTTGGTGGTCGGGATGGTTGAGAATATGGGACAGAAGAGAATCCAGAATTTGGAGAAGGTCTTCGGAGGCAGAGGCAGTCATCACGGTGGATTTACAAGCAACTCTCCACAAAAGTTGGTCCCTGACACGTTCCATCTCCACGCAGACATTGTACTAAATAATATCAGCACCAATTACGTTTTATTATTATTATTGTTGTTAAAAAAAAAAAAGTTTAAGGGAGGGAATGGGAAAAGAAAGGGTGGATGAGGGGCGGAGGAGAATTACCTCAACATCGGAGGAGCCATCAACCGACTTCCACAAGCTCCTTCCCATCGCTTCACCTTCACGCCCACGTTGGTAGATAAAAAGCGAATCAAAAAGACGCTGGCCGCTAGCTCCCGCTAACCGCTGTATCTGCCTCAGAGGAGTGTGCTGATATTTGAGAACGTTTGCGGAATTATCCTGGATGTATCGAAGCATGTCCCTATATGAGCCATGTGCAATCATGCGAACGGGAACCGTATTCATTGAAGGAAACATTATATCTTCGGCCTTATCGAAATCCCTTCCGGACAAGACAGTGCCAAACAGGACGTCCGGTTCGCCGAGAATATGTGCCAACAACAGACCCCAACAAGTTTGCCCAAGCGACTGCACTGTTGTACCCACACTCTTACAAAAGCCCTGTATTTCTGAGAATTTCAATTCCGATTGTTTCTCGAATCGATACGTTTGTACCGAAATGCTTTCCATCATAACAGGAGCACCAGGCATCGATGAAACATTGCATCCAGCTAGGTACTGCTTCCAAAATTTTTGCGAATCTTTGGGATCGGCGTTGAAAACGGTTTCCAATATAAGGCGGCATGGTGGCCGTGTTTGGATAGACCCAGAGTATGCGGCCTGGATATCTTCATGCAAAAGAGACATTGACCAGCCGTCGTAGAGAGCGTGGGAAATTGAAAGAATCAAGTAAACCTTGTGGTTCGTGCGAACAACAGTGAGGAACAGTGGCGAGTCTTGCAAGATATCCACCTCTTGAACGGCCTTTGTCATTACCTGTTCGATTCTCTTCACCGGATCTTCGCCTTGCACCACTTCCACGTCCGCCCAATGTATAGATACCGATTTACGCACAATCTGGCCATAAGCGTGAGGCGAACTCATTCCAACATCGGCTGCGGAAAAGAAACTTGAACGCAAAATTTCATTCTGCGCAACCACCGTTTCCCAGGCTTTTCGGAGGCGACTGATATTAACCCAATTCTCCAGTTCCAGAACGTCATGATTAAAGTACAGACTGTAGTTAGAAGCAAGAGTTTCTGCAATCATTGCTTCCTGTAATGGGGTAGTTGGATATATTGCTGCGATATTCTCAAGCTTCGAAGTCCATCCCTTCGCTTGCAGGCATTGCCGAGCTTGTTGATCGAAAAGGGATATGAGAGTTTGTGCCTCGGTAGCACTGTTAGGTTGTTTTTGGGGCCTTGACAAACAAGCTAGCATTTTCGAGATGGTAGGGTTCCTCATAATTGTGCTTACGGGAAGTTTGATGTCGTATTTGCGAAGCCTAGAAGATAACTTAATGGCTTCAATGCTGTCGAGTCCCAATTCGAATATCGAAGCATTTTCGCTGATAGAAACTTCGTCAACATTAGCAAGAGTTGCAATTGTTCTTCTGATTGCTTCTGCCCTTGGCTCCCATTGGAATTCGCTATCCGCTCCGTCAGGCTGGGTATCTCCTGAAGACGACGAGGAAACATCTGCATTAGGTAAGGAAAATTGAGCAATCGAAGGCCTATTTTCCGGGTCCGCAAGAATGTCGCTCAGCTGTTGTTCCATTGCATTTAGTAGCTTCATGGAGAACTCCTTCGTTGATACCGAGCCTTTGCTGGCAAGGGAAAGTGTCAAACTTCCGTCTTGACTTTGCATGGCCTCGAGCGAAAAAGGGAACTATTGATTGTCAGTATAGGAAAATCGGGTGAAACTCAAAAACATACGTCTGCAACAGCCGAAGTACTTGAAAGCTCCCAGAGTGAGGGCAGAGTTTCGTCGTTGTTGGAATCCTTTTGATAGACAAATAGCGAATTAAATAAAGGTTGCGCAGAAGACAGGTGCAACCATTTATGGATAAGCCGAAGCGGTGTATGCTGATACGGAATAGATTCCGAATAAAACCGATGAGCTTGTTGTATTAACTCTTTCCACGAGGATGCTCCTCCGATATTTAGAGAGCAAGGTATCGTATTGAAAAGCGGACCAATGGCGCCTTCTACGTTGTCCAAAGCCAAAGATCTACCTGAAACCACCATTCCAAACGTAACACGGGATCCCAAAAATGATGCTAAAACACTCGCCCAAGCAGCCTGTAAAATAGATTGTGGAGTACAGCTCAGCCTGTGACACGCTTGCTCCAATCTCTCACTGGTAATTTTCAACTGCAGCTGGGCTATTTGCTCATCATCGGGAAGAGACTCAAAAAGGGAAGGAAATTGGGACGGTTGACATTCAGAAAGTGCACCTCCCCAAAACTCTTGAGCGTTCTCCAGATTGACCGACAATATATGACCCAACACATCACGGAACTGGCATGGCCTCGGCTCATACTTCGAGTGGTATGCTTTCTGGACATCGGAAAGGATTAACGGTAAGCTGTTACCGTCGTACAAGGCATGGAAGATGTTGAGAACAAGGTAAACCTTCGCGGGCGACCGGACGAGGAGAATGTACATCGGGGGCTGGTGAAGCTCCCGATTGTCTTTGATATGCCGGGCCATCTCCTTTGCAATTATTTCACCAATATCCCCGCTATCTATCGAAATTTCTTTCCACTGTATATCGTGGTCCTTCAAAACGACTTGAGCATAGCCGTCGTAGGTTTCGCAAAAACATGTTCTCAGTATATCGGTTGATCGTACAACAGTTGACCAGGCAGCGCGAAGGGCAGATGTGTCAGTAAAACTCCGAAGAAGCATCGGAAAAGAGTTGTAGTATATCGGTTTGTCGGAATCCAGATACCGCACAATCATTCCTTCCTGTAAAGCTGAGCAAGGCGCAATGAATTCAATCTCATTTGGCTCGAGTCCAAGGCGTTCGAAAATTTCGAAAGAGTTCTTGCTCGCAAAAGCAGAAAGTTGTTGCCGTATCATTTTAGTCTTGCCATAATCCTCGGAAGCATTTTCACCGTTTTGAGCCAAAGCAGTTGCAAGCTGAGAAACAGAAGGATCTTCAAGGAAAAATCAGCCGACAGTCATTGCGTCACATCGAGGATATGGAGTAGTCACATACGTTGCATAATCAAAGAAACTGAGGAAGCAATGAAACCGTTTTTCTTCAACCGCCGTGCCAATCCAACTACAGAAACCGAATCTAATCCGAGCTCAAAAACAGTTGATGAGCGTTTGATTTCCAATGCTTGAATTCCAGTCGTCTCCACGAGGATTGCCCGAATTTGTTGTTCCGTATCCGTCCAGCTGCCCTGTTGGTCTTCCCCTTTTCTGGCCAGTTTTTGCAGAACCTCAAGGGAAGTCTCTCGATATATGACGGCGAGTTTCTTGTTATCAACCTTGTTATTTATCGATAGGGGCATAGCCGAAAGAGGCAAGAAGTGTGTTGGAACCATATAAACCGGAAGTCTCTTCTTGCAAGCTGACACTGCAGTAGAAATGGCTTCAGATTGTTCTTCTCCGTCAAGCACCACGGAATCGGAGGAATTTGAAGAGAATGTCGTATCCATTACAAAGAAGGAGACGAGTTGGTCTTTCTGTTGTTTAGGATGACGCAAGACTAGTGTGGCTACAGCTTTTATCTGTTCATCTGCCTGTTTAATGGTTTCATTGATTTCACCGATTTCTAGTCGCTGGCCCCTCAGTTTAACTTGATCATCTCCACGCCCAGCAAAGTCAAATGTCCCATCATGGAGAATCCGAACAATATCACCGGTGCGGTAAATTCTACATTGCATTAACGTTCATTTTCCCCTGTCTCTTCGAGTGTTATTATTACCTCTCGTTGTAAGCTTTCAGATAAGGAAATCTCTCTTCTGTAAGTTCCGGGCGTTTGAGATATCCTCGGCCAACCAATTTTCCAGAAACACACAATTCACCAATAGCACCGCGAAGAACCGGCTTACTGGTACCCTTCGCCAAAACGAAAGAGCCCACGTTATCGAATTGAGGCCCAATGTTTGAAGGCTTGCCATTGGCAGGCACCCTTGGATACATGGTGCATCCAATAGTAACCTCAGTGGGCCCGTATCTGCAAGATTCGGTCAGAAAATCCCTTTTCTATCAGATCTTTGCGACTTACCCATTGTAAATAACGCCAGTTTCACCCCAGTTATCAAGAATTTCCTGCTTGAGTTGCTCGCCTCCGGTAATAAACACACCACGGCATAGGGATGGTACATCCTCTGGTTGAAGCAATGCTGCTAAACTGGGTGTCAAATCCAGATGTGTAATTTCCAGTTGCCTTATCGCGAGAGCCAAATCTTGGAATATCAAATCTCTTGGCGCTGAAGTCACACAAATTCCGACACTCCAACTCCAGTACTGCTCAAGGACACTAACGTCAAAGTGGAAGGAAGCGAACTGAAGCCACCGCGACTCGGAATCCCAGTGGGGGGTGAAGAGACGTTGGAATGCAAGCATGGCCTGAACAGCATTTTCATGGGTAAGCTCACACCCTTTTGGAGTTCCGGTGGTACCAGAGGTGTATAGACAATAGCAAAGGTTTGCCGGCGTTAGATTGGTGATGCTTGGTGTCTCCGTGGAGGCTATTTTAATTGCTATTTCGCTCTCTGGAGTGAAAACGCCAACCTTAACCTTGTTCTTAAATTCGTCAACATATTTACCCATAGTCAGAACACATCTTGCTCCAGAGTCTTCTATGATGAAGGCTTTCCGATCAATAGGCGCATTATAATCCAAAGCAAGGAACGCGCATCCGGCTTTGAGGATTCCAAGCATGGCAAATGAGGCTTCTGGACACTTCTCGAAACACACTGCTATGATATCGCCCGTATTAACGCCCTGTTGCAATAAAAAATTGGCAATTTTGTTTCCTTCCTCATCCAATCCCGCATAGGTCCATGTTTCTTTGACAACTCCGCATTCGTCAATAGAAGTAGCAAACTCGAAGGCTATCTTGTCCGGTGTCAATTTTCTATATTTCTCCACAAATTTATGCAACAAGTGCACATCAGTCGGAATCTCGTCCACTTTCGCGGGGGTGCACGAAAGAAGAGACGTAGGAAAGCTCGAGAAATCCGTGACCAGATTGTCCGGCTTCCCAAGCATATCTACCAAAGCGGCATCAAATTGTCGAAGAAGAATTTTTGTCTGTTTTTCTGGGATGATATTGTCTCGACAGGTGGCGCGGAATAAGAGAGAACCTGTCGCAATAGGTTCAACTTCCAAAGACATTGAATACTGTTTCCAGTTAGTGGTGAACATGAAATTGTAAAAAAAAGAGAGACATACGTCAACAGAAGCATTTTCCTGGATGACCTCCCACGTAAGCGCTGCAGCTTCTCCATGACTTGAGGCAGTTTTCTGATACACAAAGATCGAATCAAAGAACGAATGCTCAGCATGCTCAAACCACCGTTGAATAGATCGCAAAGGCGTATGCTGATGCTTGAGTGTTCGCGCATTGCTTTCTTGAGTAGCCAACATAAATTCGCGATTGGTCCCCGTCACTGAGAAAAAAGCTGGAACGGTAGCAAGGCATGGGAATACAACATCCTCCGCGCCAACCATACCAGTCCTCCCGGACAACACTGAAAAACGTAAGTATTTAACTAGGTAAGACTGGAAGGACGTCTATTTGTTACCTATCCCAATGGTAACAGTATCTTCTCCCATATAAGCGGAGAGAATTCTTGTCCAAGCCGCTTGGGTCGCAGAATGAACAGAAATCCCTAGCTTCTGACATGTGTTCTCAATCTCCAATGTAGACCAACTCGATTCGGCCGAGAGAACATGACTTGTTGTCGCTTTCATTCTATGGGTACAGAGGTTAGGGAATCTAGAAATGTTGCTTTCCTGGAGTTGCTTTAACCAGAATTTTCGGTCCTCGTCAATCGTCGTTGAATCCGTTGAGTGTCTAATGATTTTTCTGAGAGCCTTAAGAAAGCTGGGCCTCTTTGGTACTGGTTCTCCGGAGTAGAAGGCTGCGATGTCGCTCACTATATGTTGCAAAGACTGCGCATCATAGATGGCGTGGTGGGCGGAGAACATCATCAAAAATTCACCAACAGAACTCCGGAAGATACTGACACTCCAAAGAGGTAGGGTCGGGTTAGCGAGGGCTTTCCGAGTGTTGATCTGCTTCTGTTTCTCCAGTAGGACCTCTATGTCCGCTTTATCCTCCATCACTGTCCATGGCAAATCAACCGCATCTAACCGGTGAACCACGATCGCGAAAGAATGTTGGTAGTGATCAATAGCGGCAAATCCGGAACGAAGAATATCTTCTGACCTGAAAACGTGATTCCAAGAGTCTTTCAAACGGCCAATGTCGGTATTGATGGGTAACTTCCATACGGTATGGTTGAAATATAACTTTCCATGAGATCGTAAGAATTGTGTGAACATTCCTTCCTGGGCAGGCGTGCAGGGATATACACCTGCGATTTGCTCAGCAGTAACACCATTTTCTTCGCAAATCATCTCTGTAAACTGGGCGCTAAATTCTGAAAGAATTTTATCGACTTGACCTTCCTCATTATTTTTGAAGTTGGTATTATTTGCCAGAAGGTCCGAAAGTTGAGCAATTGAAGGTCGCTGCTAATGTCAGCCGGGTTCAAGCTCACTAGGGCAACAATGCCATACTTCCAAAATATCCAAAACTGAAATTGCCAATCCCGAGCGTTTGAACTGCATCGCCACTTGCGCAGCACTAATACTATCCAAACCCATCTCATAAATAGTCGAAGAACGAGAAATATGGTTAACAGGAACCCGCGATGCCCGAGAAAGAACGTCCCTAATTTTTCTTTCGTTTTCAGTCCAAGTAGAATCATCTTCATCATTTGGCACTTCGCTCAAAGATTGTATGTCCTGTTCCCTGAATAACAAACCAAGAGACTTCTTGTCCACTTTGCCGGCAGCAGAAAGGGGTATGTGGTCAATGACAAGGATTATTCCTGGAATCATGTATCGCGGAAGTCTTGATCGTGTCGCCTCTTTTGAAGCAGATACAATAAGTTCAACCTGGGAATCCGTTTCCAAAACCTTTGCCAGTGTGCCGTGTTGTTTGCGATCTTGTAATGCAAGGAATGACACCAATTGGTCTTTAGAGTTGGTAGAATGTTTCATGACGATGGTTGCCACATCTCTGATATCACTGTGAGATTCCCTCAGTACCGAATTAATTTCGTCCAATTCCACACGTAGTCCACGAATCTTGACCTGATCATCTACTCGGCCGATGAACTCAAAAGTTCCATCTGCGAGCATACGAACGAGATCACCAGTCCGGTACACTATGTCCTTTCGGAAATGTATAAAGCGGCTTTTCGTGAGTTCGAGATTGTTATGGTATTCCCGTGCGACCTGCGGACCTCCGATGCAAAGCTCACCATTGCCATAGATGGGCACGATATTTGCCCCTTCCTTCGAAAGAATGAAAAAGCTAACCGAGGGGAAAGGTTTTCCAATATTGGCGGATTTGATCTTTTCCTTCACTGGAGTAATCGTGCAACACATTGCGGCTTCTGTAATGTACTAGTTAGCGATCATGGCATCCGTCCAATCCGCATACGGAAGTTCTTACCAGTAGGCCCATAAGAATTAACACAACGGCGACCCCAGTCATTCACCAGCTTCTGCGGCATTGCCTCGCCGATACAGTAAAGAAGTTCGACTTTCGGCAAGTTTTCAGCTCGAAGAGTGGAAGCCACAGTCGGTGTTAAATCAAGCATAGAAATCCTCAATCGCTTTATTGTATCTTCAAGATCACCCAGCAAATGGTTCCTCGCTGCCGAGCACAAAGTAAAACCATAACTCCATGCCATAAAACAGTCATAATAACACATATCAAAGGTTGTCGCTGCAAACTGGAGGAGCCTTGAGTCTTGCTTCCAAGGGATGATCGGCTCCGATGCTCTGAATGTTTGGACGGCGCTTTTGATGTCAACTGAAACTGCCTTAGGCTGGCCAGTAGACCCTGCAAGAAAAAGAAATAAGTAAGGTTTTGGAAATTAGATATGTGTAAAAAAAATAAAAAAAAAAAATAGAACATTAGCGCACCAGAAGTGTATAAACGGTAGGCTAAACAGTCTGGTGTCAAATCTTTGACTTTCGGAGCTGTGACTGGGTTTAACCACCAAAGCCGTTCATTTTCGATATTCACCGCCTCAACTCCAGGGGGTAGTGACAGATCTTGGGCAGTGATAGCATTCACTAGGACAACATTTGCCCCGAGTTCTTGGATCATAAAGTTCTTTCGTTGCAGGGGCAAACTTGGATCGATTGGGGTGAAGGCGGCGCCGGCTTTCAATGCCGCCAAAACACAAATATAATAAAGAGGTGATTTTTCGATACAAAGGGGTATTGATTCGTCCCTCTTCAGACCCAATGAAATCAAATAATGAGCAATACGGTTTGCAATCCCATTGAGCTGCTGGAAAGACCAACAGGAAACGTCGCCGTTCTCCTCGAGAAATTCGAGAGCAATTCTAGCGGGGCTCTCCCGAGCATTTCTCTCAAATTCTGAGTGAAGAAGGCCAGGCCCGGCACTGCAAAGAATGGTAGGTTGAGCATTGGCCGAAGAGAGAAGGGTGAAATCGAATGTGTTATAATCTGAGGTAAAGGCCGAAGGATTGTCCAAAGTCGATATTATAGTGCTGTCTAATTGTCGAAGTATTACTTCTGCATGCTCCTCAAGTATAATGTTCCTGTAGCAGATTGGTAAATAGCTTTTTTCGAAAGACTTTAATGGCGTTTGCTTACCGACGGAAATGTAATACGATGCCCAATTCATTTCTGCTTCGGCTTGGTACAAGTTCGACAACGACAGAAAACTAAATTTTCGAATAAGTAAGGCCGTCGGAGAACAATTGAGGGTATCACCCACATCCATCTCGCCACGGTCCTCTATCGTTTCCCACAATTCCTCCGAAGAAAAATGGGAGGCATGTTGCAGTATAAAGAGAGTATCAAAAAGATTTTGCCCATCTGTACGAAGAGCACCCATTATCCTTCGCAAAGGTGTAAGTTGGAAAGGTAATACTTCGGCATTCATGCGCTGCAATTTAGCCATGATGGATAGATTAGTAGATTCTGCGGTTAGTTGTATACGAAGAGGAACGGTATTGAAGCAAGGTGCGATAATGTCCTCAACCCCTTCGACGGGGATCGTACGACCGCTAACAACATTTCCGAAGCATAAATCTTTCTCTCCAGTGTATGCCGAGAGCAGCCGTGCCCAAGATGCCTGTCCTAATGCAAGTAGAGAAGTCGATAAATTCCTGCAACCTTCGTCAATGTCACTGAAAGACCTGGAAGAAACCGTACTACGAGAAGACATTCCAACAAGATCGGACTTGAAAGCTGTAGCTCTCCCAGTCAAATCCGGGAATGAAGCTGGCTCGAGGCCAGTAAGCATCTCCTGCCAGAAATTGTCAGCTGCACTCAAATCGATATTTTCCATGTATTCCAAGACTGGGTCGAAAGGCCCATGAAGAGGAATTTCAAGGCCGAGATAAGCTCTTCGAACATCGTCCAAAAGTAAATCCATGGCAAAGCCATCGTAAAGAGAATGGTGAAATGACATGACCAAGGTACTCTTAGATGGTGAATTGAACAGGCCAAAAGCATAAGGAGGCTTGCTTATATTCATGGTGTCAGAAATGGTGACAATGTGTTTCTCGATCATCTCTGAAACGTCATCTGAATCGTCGATGCGAAAAAAAATCCAAGGCAACTGGTTTTTTTTCAATACTACTTGTGCGTAAGCGTGCCTGGGGTGGTTAGTGACACAGAAACAGGTCCGCAAGATTTCGTTGCGCTCAATCATCATATTCCATGATTCTTTCAAGCGGATTGGGTCGACCTTCAGTTGAACGACGGTGTGGTTGTAATAAGTTCTTGGATCAAGTCCCACTTTCTGACTCAACATGGCTTCTTGCAGAGGCGTACAGGGCAAAATCTTGAGAACAGCATCTTCCGAGTAAGATATCTCATCAAAAACTGTTGTTCGCACGGCCTCGGAAAACTCAGCCAGATTACTCTTGCGCATTGTGTCCTCGGGTGTGATTTCCGGTTGCGATTTGTTCAATGTCGCTGCAAGGGCGGCCGTAGTTGGGTATTTCATAATTTGTGATACGTCCGGACGCGAAAATCCAGCCTCCTTAACTCTAAGCGACAATTGAATAGCCGAGATTGAATCAAGCCCAAGCTTAAAAATTGAAGTATTCCTTCCAACTTCAAAGACTGCCACCCGTGCCACGTCGGCGATAATCATGGCGATTTGGCGTTCAGTGTCACTCCACCCTTTTCCCTCCTGATCTCCCGAGGATGTTTCTGTGAAGGGTTCGAGTAAAGCACCGCTCGCCTCAATGAAAACGCGTTGAAGAGCCCGCTTATCTATTTTACCTTGTGAGGTTTCCGGTATTTTCGAAACCGGAAGTATTACTGTTGGCACCATATAGGGTGGCAGGAAATTCGTTACCATTTGAAAGAGCTCTTCGATAACCGCACGGACCTCATCCCTGGGAGTTAAAATGTTGAAATCGGCCCTCTGTTGGCTTGCGGGAACAACGAAGGAAACCAACTGATATGCATCCGCTTCATCTCTGCGTAATGGAAAAGTTGCAACGTCGATGACTAAGTTCGATCGAAGAATTACCGAATTGATTTCCCCCAACTCGATTCTAAGCCCGCGGATTTTTACTTGGTTGTCCTGCCTGCGCACAAATTCAATAGAGCCGTCGGGAAGAAGTCTTCCAATATCTCCGCTTCTGTACAACTTGCCGTACACGGGATGGGTGATGAATTTTTTATTCGTAAGTTCCGGCATTTTAAGGTAACCATAACCCTTGCCAATATTCAGTATAATACCGCCAAGTCATTTGAAATCTCCCCACTTACCACTTGCGCACCGCCAAAGCACAACTCTCCCATTCCACCTCTAGGAACAATCTTAAACGCCTCATCCCGCTCCGAAATAACAAACGCCGAAGTATTCGCAAATGGTGCACCGATATTATTAATGTGGTCATGCTTCTGTACCTTTTTCCTCACCGTACAAATATTAACCGTTTCACTGGGTCCATATCCTACTCAAGTCGTTAGCTTTCATGATAATGAAAAAATTATGGCTACAGACCATGGTATAGCCCACGCCCCGCCCAATCATTGAAGACTTTTTGTGTGACCGCCTCTCCTGCAGTTACCAAGAACACTACCCCCGGAACATTCTGTGGGTGAATTAATGCTGCAACAGTGGGTGTCATACTCAAATGTGTCACCCCGAAAGCATTTATCGCGCCTTGGATATCACGAAGTAAAGTGTCTTTTGTTCCGGAGCATAGACAGGTCCCGGTGGCCCATGTGAAAAAGATTTCGAACACCGAAACTAACCACGTTTTTGTGAGACGTTTCTCATAAAAATAAGGACCAGTTAAAATAAAAACTCACCATCAAACGCAACCGAACAAAATTGTAGCATCTTTGACGAAGGCGTGATAGGATAGATATTTTTTAGAACCAATATATTATGGACTATACCCGAATTTGTGATCAACACCCCTTTTGGCACTCCGGTACTTCCAGAAGTAAAAACTGCGTATGCCAGGTCTTCCGGATCCCTCTTTGTAGTAGGATTCGTTCCAGGAAATCCTGTAAAATCGGTTGAATCAACTTCCACAATGCGAGTGGACTCGGGAATGCCCAAACTTCCTCGGAGTTGACTATTCGTCAAACAAAACTTCACTTCCGCATTCTCCAATATCTGGTGCATTCGATCCCTTGGTGTTTCCGGAGTCAAGGGAAGATATCCAGCACCTGTCTTGACGATTGCGAGGATCGATATGTAAAGGATTGGTGATTTCTCCATGCAGACACAGACCAGCGAGCCTGGAAGTACTCCGAGTGATACCATATGATGTGCCAACTTATTTGCACCTTCATTCAATTGAGCGTAAGTGAGCGTGGCCGAGTCGACGACGCCTTCAACAATGTCGTTTGCGAACTCAAGTGCAATAGACGTCGAGTTTCTGTCAACTGCCTTCTCAATCAAGTCCGCCAAGGTAGGGGTTGCATCTATGGGTGGTATCGTAGGGTTAGGGTTCTCAATTGACAAAACATTGTTCTCAAATCCGTCGAGGAGAACGTCTAGAGTGCTGTCTGGCTGCGAGGTAATTCCGTGAATCAACTGATCAAGTTGCTGTAGTAACAACCTTGCTTGAACTTCGGGAAAGATAGTGTTCTGGTAGGTGATGCGAAGCTTAATATCGTCTATTCCCGGTTCGACTTCTATCAGCAAAGATACCTACTTCTATAGTTAGTATGTAATGACAGCTACGCTTGTGAACAAGTAAGTATACTAACTTCCAATCTATCGCGGCTGTCGATCTGTCGCACTATATCACCGCTTTGCACAGTAGCTGCAGAGTTCATGGTTTGCTGCCATACTACTAGTGAATCAAACAGCGGTCCCTCAATCATGCATGCTTTCTTCACGTCACGTAGCGGCAAATCGGTATGTTCCAGAAGATTTCGGTTTGATTTATGCACCTCCCTCATCACGTCATCTAATCTCTTTCCTTTTTCCACATCCACACGCACAGGCAACGTGAGAATGGCGGGCCCAATGATATCTTCAACCCCCTCCAGCGCGATGGTGCGCCCTGAAATAACAGAGCCGAATACCACATTCGAAGAGTCGATATAGAAACCCAAAAGGTAGGCCCAAGCAACCTGGGCAATAACGTGAGGTGATATCCCTTTCTTTCTTGCTGCAATTTCGAGGTCTTTACGTGATGTCTGCAAAACCAACTCCTTCGTCAAAACGTCAGGCGCAACGTCAGAATGACTGTGAAAGCTCTGCAACTTCGTTCCCTCGACGCCTTCCAGATTTTTCTTCCAGAACTCTCGTGAAGCCTCTTTCGAGCGTTGACTTCTGCCGATCTCGTACTCCACCATTTTTCTGAACTGAGGTCTTTTAATCGAAATTTCATCGCCGGCGAGAGTGGTCTTGAAATCAGCTAAAATTTGTTCCCAAGACCATCCATCGTAGATTGCATGATGAATCTTGATAATCAGATCGATTTTGTAAGCATCCCTGCGCAGTTCGGCGGCAAAAGGTGGTTCCATCATTTCTTCAATCAACGGGACAGTCCACTCCGCTTGAATGCTGTTCCGGATAGTAAATTGTCCTTGTCTTGAAGTCTTCCAGATGATCTGCGCAAATCGATGATCAAGAGCAATGAAACCAGTTCTTAGAATCTCATTTCTTTGGATTACAGACCTGAATGCAGCCTCAACAGCATCGTTTCCAAGCGATAAGGGTAACTGCAGAGAAATCCAATTGCAATAGACCTCAGATTTCTTTGCAGTTTCCGATAACATTGCTTCCTGGACCTGTGTGCAAGGGATTATATCTTGAATGTCGTTCAAAAGATGTTTAGGAACTTTCGTTTTGCCAGTCGCAGAAACCTCCGCGAAATATTTGCGAACATATTCTTCCTCCAAAGACTCGAAAACGTCATCTTGGGATTTAGAAGTGAGAGTTGCAGCAATGCTCTCAATGCAATCTGCCTTGAGGACACTAAAAACTTCGATATTCAATCCCGATGACCTTAGCAAGGATGCCAGACGAATAGATTGTATCGAGTCTAATCCCACAGCGGCAAGGCTTCCGGCTTTTGGGGGCCTGATGCCCAGAAGCTTTTCAACGGCGTCTGCAACCTTGGATTCAGTTTGATTCAAATCCTCATTAGCACTTTGGATCGAAGGGGTGTTCTCTAAGTATTCCTTGTCGAGCCGTTTTCTGTCCACTTTACCGGAGGGGAGCCGTGGCAGCTCATCGAAAACGATAACATCACTCGGCACCATAAATCCAGGTAACCATCTTTTACATAGGTCCAAAACATCTGTTTTCTGAACTCCGCCACCCACATAGGCCACCAATTTCCCTTCAGCGACGCTAGCGACAGCTCCCTTCACACCTGGGTCCTTAAGAATAACTTCCTCCACCTCTCCCAATTCAACTCTTTGCCCACGAAGCTTCACCTGCCCAGCCGCCACTCGTCCAAGGCACTCGACCCTCCCACTCGGCAAGATTCTCGCTCTGTCACCCGTTCTGTAGAGTTTTCCGTATTGTGCAGTTTCAATGAACACCTCCTTTGTCAACTCCGGTCGGTTAAGGTACCCATCGGCAAGCTGGTGTCCTCCAATCGCAAGTTCGCCAATCCATCCTACGGGCAATATCTCCACTTCCGGACCCGGGGCCAGAATGTAAGTTGATACAGTTGCCAAAGGTATTCCGATATCGCCAACTTTCCAGTTTTTCCTAAAGCCAGTAGCAAGCGTGCAATGAATCGCTGCCTCCGTAGGTCCGTACATCCCCTGGAGTATTCCATCTCCGAATTCGTTCACCACTTGCCGTGTCAACATTTCTCCAATTGTGAGCAACACCTTTAGTCCAGGGACGTTAGCCCTCCGACCTAGCAAGCCTCCGGCGACAGTTGGAGTAAGTTCGGCAGCATCAATTTCAAGAATGTTAATTGCGCCTGGGAGATCTGCAAGCAGTCGCCCACGGTCGCAACCAACTAGAGTTTTGCCGCGGAATAGAGGAAAAAACATTTCGAAAACAAACACATCAAATGTCGGTGCAGCGAATTGAAGGAATCTCTCAAAGGGCGGTATATGGATGTCGTGCGCGAGCAATGACTGAGCAGCTGCCGAGTGCGAAATGGTGACGCCCTTTGGTGTCCCGGTGGAACCAGATGTGTAAATAATATACGCTGGTCCCTTAGGATCGATTTCTGCACGTAGCGGAATTTCTAGCTCCAGGGAGGTCATTTCGACGACGTGATCATCCTCACCGAAGAGAATAACTGGTGGGCAACCATCCCAGCTGAACTTTTTCGAGAAAGAAGCTTCAGTAACCGCTACGCCTGCAGAGACATCGCGAACCACAAATCGTACACGCTCAGCCGGTGCGTCCAGATTGAGTGGCACGAACGCTGCTCCGGCCTTCAAAATCGCAATTAATGTCACATATAATGCCGGTGATTGCGGTAACAAAACAGGTACAGCTAAGGAATTACGCTCCTGAGCTGAAGGTAAATGAACCAATAACCTTCGGGCAAACTGGGTAGAAAGCATATCTAATTGCTCATAAGACAATGTTGCTCGAGTTTCGCCGTCCGCAAGGAGAAAATCCAAGGCTTGCTTTTGGTAAACATTGCTGAAATTTATGAGCTCGTGCAGCAATTCCGGGCCCGAGATTTTAGTAGGGTAAGGATTCAATGTAGAAAGACCCCCGGATACCAAGGCACTCTGTTCTCCCTCACCATAACGTGATGAAGTTGGGGTAAGGGAATGGCCGAATATCGTGGAAGAACCTGTTCCCGTTGAAATGGAGCTAAAGGGGGTAATTTTTGCTGCAGGAGAGGTGGGATGGTGGGAAAGGATATGGAAAAACTGAGAAGATAAGGTCCACAGATGAAACGCTGGAATGAGGGCAGCAGAAGCAACGATAGATAAGCTGAAGGAGCAAAGATCCGCTATCAGGTAAACTTGCGGGGCTGGCTGTTTTGGAAGCTATATGGTATGCAAATATCAGCGGTTGTTCTACGGAAACTTTCAGGGAGAAAACTTGCAGTTTCCATGTACAAAGCAGAAAATGCCCGTGCATCTACTGCGCTCTCAACAATGCAAATGATGTCGACAGTATTTTTCGAGAAATTAACATTCACATCCTCCTCGTCCACTTTAAACACCACGCTTTCCCCCGCGCTGGGGCCCACATAGCCTCTCAGCAAAAGTGCCCACGAAATAATTATTTCCTCTTTTCCGATGCCTCGGGGAAGCCCCAAAGAGCTACGAGCTGACAATTTGGACTTCTTCTCACTTTCCGCAGAAGTGTTTGGCACAGCGTGAAGATTCGGAAAGGCTGTGTAACGGTATACCGGATCTTCAGAGAGAAATGTGTCTTCAGCCATTTTTATTCAACTATCTCTAGTTTTTTTTGCTTTATGTTCGATTTTTGGTGGGTATGCTTCGACAACGGCACCGAAGCCGCTAGCAGAGGATCGTTTACCGATTCCAGAGGAAATGAAAGATGTGGGGATGTCGTAGAGAAAGATAATTGAGCGCTGTATGAGATTTTTTCGCTGTCAAGATCAAAGGCGTAGAAGAGGCAAATAGCGATCAGGCACAGAGCTCTATTGAATAAGAACGGACGAAAAATAAGGTCAAGATGAGTAACGCTAGAATCCTCTGATGACGCATGTGATGGCAGTAAAATATAGCCAGGTAGTTTAGAGGAGATGCCTATGCTAAAGACTTGTGCAAATGAAAAATTTATTACTCCCGACTTACATACCTGAGACCTTTGTTTGCTATGGGCTCCCTTCTCCTAGCTATGAATTTGTTAGCGGCAAGAGCCAGAAAAAAAACAAAAACAAAGAGTGCTTGGAATGAGCCCCCACAAGACGATGACTCTCATATCATAAGATGAGTTCCTTCGCATCGGCTGAGATGAGGGGTTTTGGACAAAGTTGAGGGGCTGGAGGTATGTTCCAGTAGCGGGCTCTCTTAATGGTTTCTTTCCTGGGTTCGCGACAAGGCCCGATTAGTGGTCGACCGCTGGTGGTACTGGGAGTATCGGATGTCACCGCGGCGCGTGTGATAGGCGAGTAAGGGTATTTCACTCGTATGTATTCCTGTCCGAGGAAAGCCCAGTATTCGGGTAGCTTGAAGGGTGAAAAAAGAAAGGTAGAGTTCCGTATGTACTCGAGTGCATCCTTCTAAACGCACACGGTACCTGCTGTGGTAAGATACCAGGGTGAGAGCGAAGCAGGTAATGACAACCTTGGCTTTTAGTGATGTATGGTGTATGTACGTACCCAACTTACATATGTCAGGTGGATCACGTTGGAGGTTTGGAATGCCAGGGATACCGGTACCACCTCGTTTCCATGCCGTCATGCTAAAAACACTTGCCAAGACGCTTCTGCACACTATTGTTTCAGTGATGAATTAGATTTGATCGATTGATTAGACAAGGACCGATTTGAAAAAATTAGTTTGTGAGATGTGACATTATCAGATCCATTTCGACCCAACGAATCTAGCATCAACCGCGTGTAACCCTCGACATTTGAACTTTCTGGTACGCCTTCCCCCAATGGCCGACGATTTCTTCCCTGCATTTTTTTTTTTTTTCTCTCTCATTTCTTTTTCTGGTCTATTTGCATTTCGATCATGCTCGCGGAGGAAGGAGGAAAGAATCCATGAGAGCACCCCTGCAAACGACATATAGTTGTTGATTCTAGGCAAATATTCTAACCTACATGTACTTTATGAGCCCACAAAACTGGTTGGTGTAGCAGCAAGCGGAGCCGGAATCGTGGAGCCGCTGCAGAAGTCCCTCATGTCGCCCTATTTGTAAGTCGGGCCGGAGTGCTTTCTATCTCTCCAGTTAGGACCGAATCACAGCTCTGCAGTGTTGAGATTCCGCTGGCTCCAGTTTCTAATTTGAGTGTTGAACCAGCGTGTATACTCTATCCAGGCTGATGCATAGTTACCGAAGTAGCACTGCTTTGAGTTTCAATGCCAAACTTACCGGTAGATTGTTTCTTGAATTGGCTTTTTAAAGTTATAAACTTTGGTACGGGCTTTTTACTAATAACGGAAGCTGTATAGAATTGAAGTTTACCCTGTGGGTGGGTGGGTGGGTGTTCGGTGTAGGGAGTCGAGACTGGGTTGTGTGGTCGTCCGAACCCTATGGCCTCGAACAACTTTGTATCATTTACCTAATTATATAACTGGTTATAGATTCTAATTTCCGAGGAAATATACGGATTGCGTGGCCACACTACGAGATGGCCGAAGACAACTTCAGGAGAGTTCTCGGACGGAATTGAAAAAAGTAAACCAAACTTAATGCCTAATGATCACAACTGATGCTTGATATGTACATGTACATTGTACAAGCGCCTGCGAGATCTTGCTGTTCCTCGGCTCGCAACCGATTCTGTACTCTATGCTAGGTGCCACATGCGGGGGCCAGTCCTATGTTAGGAAAGAGTTCGGAAAAAATGCCAGGTCAGAGATTATCAGACTCTGAGATAAATAAATGACCACGCTCTGTGGGGCATATCATGCAATCTGATTAGACAAGGAAACATGCATCAAACTTCACGGCACTAGTACGCCTAGCAATCGCACTCGTGTGCTGGGCATCGAGTGGGGTCTTTAACAGACATCACGTTGTATACTTTGCCTGCAATGGGCGCAGGTCTCTTGAATCGCGATTTGAGAGTTATTGCTACGTCCACAGCCCGCCAAGGGAGCAAGTCCTCTGCGTCATTGCGCCTCTACCCTTTCTATAGTACATGCATTCGCACCCTTGGGACTCGTTCTCGAGTTCCTGGCAATCCTTGGACAACTAGCTTGTTCCTCACCAAGCTGCCGTTCATGTGGAATTCTGCGGATCGCGTCGTATTTTCCTTATCAGATCCTTGAGCCTTGCCCTTTTTTTTTTTTTTTTTTTTTTTTTTTTTTTTTTTTTTTTTTAAAAAAAAAAAAAAAAAGATTATTTGTGAAGTGCATTCTTTTTTTGCCAATCCTTTCTTACCATTATTACTGTTTTCTTCCTGGTGACTAGATTTTCTCTGACATTAATTTTTTTATTATTATTTTTTATTATTATTTTTTATTTATTTATTTTTTATTTTGTCCCATTTGTTTTCCCAGTTTTTCTCTGAATTTCTCTAATTATACGATTTACTGGGGTATCCGAGGTTTTTTGTCCCTACGAACCTCAATCCGAAAATAATCGTTCTAAGTCGTTTCGGGGCCCTGTTGATAATCTACTTTGAGTTTTCTCGAGAGGTGTTGCGGTTCATGAAGCTTCAGACGTTGAGATTTAGAAGAAGTTGAAACTTTCTTTGCTATCCGACATTAGATACCATACCTCTACGATTTCTCACCTTGCCTTCCTCAGTCCGTTCAATGTCATCCTTTCCCGAGGCCAATCGACCCCTGACACCGTCAGATGGTCGCCCTCTTCAACCTGCTCTGACTCGTCAGCATTCCGTCAGTGTCTCTTCGCCGAACCCAAATACCGTCTCCAATGGTCTTGGAACATCTCTTCCCGGTACGGAAGAACCCGCTCCAAACATCCCGATTTTGAAGCAACTCCTCAGTTTACAACTCCGAAATTCGTACTTTTCACTCTATCGTCCGCTCAAAACTTGGCATGAAAAGTCAATTCTAGGACTTGCCGTAGTGTTGAGTTTAGCTGCCGGAGTGCCGTTGCCTATTATTGGAGTCATCTTTGGAAAAATTATCAATGGCTTTCCACCAACTGAGGAAGAATTGAATACAAGAATTGGGCAGCTGTTGGGTGTGGCAGTGGCATATTTTTGCGTTACATGGGGTTGGGCTACATGTTGGGGAATTATTGGGGAACGGATTTCGCGGGGTCTTCGAGAGGAGCTTTTGTATAAAGCCGTGGGAATGGAAATCGCGTATTTCGAAGTTGAATGCCCTGATGTATGTTCCACAAGCTTATTTTGTGGCGGGGTTAGAGTTATTCCGGTAACTAACGTTATCAGATCGCGAATCGGTTGACTGCAGATACACAAACAATTCAATTGGGTACCTCGGAAAAAGCTGGTCTCTTCCTTCAGTCGCTTTCGTACTTTATCGCCGCATTCACCACCGGGTTCACTCTCAACGCGCGATTGACGGGCATCCTTTTTGCGGCGGTTGTTCCGGCAATGTTTGTGGTAATTACTTGCGGTTCAAAGATTACTGCAAAGTATGCCCGAGAAGCAAAGGAACATTCCGAAAGAGCTAGCACGGTAGCAGAGGGTGCAATTAGCGCTGTAGAAGTCGTTCAAGCTTTTAATGCTTTGGACAAGCTGGCAGAGGAACATTTAGGATACATGAGACCAGCTGTTGCGAAGGGTGTCAAAAAGGCATTGTCGGGAGCTGCTATGTTGGGATTGGTCTACTTTGTGGCGTGAGTACAACGAATGTTTTATGTTGATCTTTAATAACGAACAAAATAGTTACGCGGCAAATGCATTGGCATTCTTTGAGGGGTCGCAGCAAATCGCCGCTGGCCTCTTCACCGGTGACCAAGGAGCAGGAACTGTTTACACAGTCGTTTTTTTGATTCTCGATGCCTCCTTCGTAATTGGGTCTTTCGGACCGTTTTTACAGACCTTTGCGCTTGCTGCAGCAGCCGGTCAAAAGATCATTTCTCTGTTGGACCGACCAGCTCCGATAATCAATGTTTATTCGGAGGAAGGACTAAAAATGCCGGAGTTTGTCGAAGAAAACGATATCGTTTTGGAAAATGTCACTTTCGTGTATCCGGCCCGCGCGGCTGTCCGCGTTGTCGAGGACATAAACTTGGTCTTTAAAGCCGGCAAAGTAACAGCTATTGTCGGGCCGTCAGGTAGCGGAAAGAGTACGGTTGCGGCCATGTTAATGCGCTTCTACGATCCCGCTTGCGGAAGAGTGCTCATCGGTGGCCATGATTTGAAGGACATCAATGTTCGTGACTACCGAAAGCATGTAGCACTGGTCGACCAAGAGCCAATTCTGTTTTCCGGTACGGTCTTGGAGAACATCCAACACGGGTTGCTCCACAAAGACGGCTTGAGTGAAGAGGAAGCCGCAGAGCGATGTTACCAAGCGGCTAGGGATGCGAATGCGTACGACTTCATTATGAAGTTGCCCGATGGTTTCAATACAAAATTAGGTGGAACTGGCGCTACCCAACTGTCCGGTGGTCAACGCCAGAGGGTATCCTTAGCAAGGGCTCTGGTCAGCGATCCAAGTATTCTCATACTTGACGAACCCACAAGCGCATTGGATGCTACAAGTGAAGCCGTGGTGTTGGAAGCGCTAGAAAGAGCAAAGAGAAAAAAAGGGCGGACAACTATTATGATTGCCCATCGATTGGCAACTGTCCAAAACGCCGATAAAATTGTGGTTATTGAGGGTGGTCGCGTTGTCGAGGAGGGCACTCACGAATCTTTGATGAGAAGAGAAAGGGCGTACCATGCACTTGTTAAGGCTCAGAAACTCATAGGCGCTGGTTCAAGCGCAAGCAGCATTTCGTCGGATACGACAAAGATTGAAGGAGGGAACCCCGCCATGGTTATAAAGAGAGCAAGCGAAGACGTTGCTTATTGTGAGAACACTTCCAAATTTTCCGAAGAGGACACGGCGGAGGAGAGAAAATACTCATCCAGAGTACTCCTTCGTCGGGTCCTAGCTCTCAGTAAACCAGATGCAGTCATCATTGCCATTGGCCTTACCGCCTCTATCATCACGGGTGGTATAGTTCTCGGAGAAGCAGTAGTATTTGGTAACCTCATCTCAATCCTTAACGAGCAGAAGGATTCCGGTAAACTCAAAGGCCGCGCCGACTTTTTCTCGTTTATATTTTTCGTTCTCTCCTTGATATCGCTCGTGGCGTACACAGTCAGTGGTTCGGCATTCGGTATTGTCTCGGAAAGGCTAATTCGCCGTATTCGAGACATTTCTTTGAGGACGATTCTTCGGCAAGATAGGGAATGGTTTCAATTACCTGGGAACTCGTCCAGTGCATTGATGTCTATGCTGAACATGGACGCTGGTCATTTGAGTGGGCTTTCAGGAGTCATTCTGGGAACAATTTTTTCCGTCACGACTTCCATGGTCGGAGGTATTGTCCTTGCACACATAGTTGCCTGGAAGATAGCGATAGTTTTGTTAGCAGCAGTCCCTGTAATGCTGGTTGCTGGTTTCCTGAGGCTTCGTGTGTTGGCGAAGTTTGAGCAGAGACACGAAACGGCATACCTGGATGCGTCAACTTTAGCTACAGAAGCTTGCACAGCAATCAGAACTGTCGCGGCACTCGGAAGAGAAAACGATGTCTCAAGACTTTATCGTGAGGCAATTGACAAACCTTATCGAGAAAGTTTCCGATGGATTCTCTTCGGTAACTTTTGGTTGGCCTTTGCTCTTGCCATCACGTATGTGCCAATCAAATTTAGGTATTTTCATCAAAGCTAACAATCATATCAGGTATTTTGTCTATGCCCTCGCTTATTACTGGGGCGCGCGACAAGTGAGAGAAGGGAACTATACGCCGTTGGAATTCTTTATTGTTCTTCCAGCATTGCTGTTCTCAGCCCAAGCATCTGGTCAGATGTTCTCGCTTGCACCGGAAATCACTCGTGCAAAAACAGCGGCACTGAGCGTATTTAAGCTTCACGATCAAAAACCGACAATCGATATTGACCACCATATTAAGGAAAACGAGAAAATTTCCCCTCCTAAAGCTTCCGGGAAACCTGGTAAAATTGAATTCCGCGATGTCCACTTTCGATATTCCTCACGTCCCAGTGTCCCTGTATTACGAGGATTAACTTTAACGATAAAACCTGGTCAGTTCGTCGCTTTCGTCGGGTCTTCAGGTGCAGGGAAATCATCTGCGATCGCGCTTCTGGAACGATTTTACGATACCAACACCGGCAGTGTTCTGATCGACGACGTGGATATCAAGAGCATTCCTGTCCAGGATCATAGGAGCAGAATTGCTCTTGTGAGCCAGGAGCCATGTTTGTTCCCCGGCAGCATCGCTTTCAACATTGGGTTGGGTACAAGCCCCGGTAAAGAATTCATTAGGGAGGACGTGGAAAGGGTATGCAAGGTGTGCGGATTACATGATTTCATTATGGGTCTGCCTCAGGGATACGAAACGTGGGTATTTCTTGATATTTCCCCATCCCAGCTCATTGATCTTCGTTATCTCCAACTTGATCAAGTATACATCACAGGAACTATGGATCATAAGCTGACGTTACACAGAGACTGCGGTACCAATGGGTCTCAACTCTCAGGCGGTCAGAAGCAGAGAGTTGCATTAGCAAGAGCTCTCATGAGGGATCCACCAATCCTTCTCCTTGACGAGGCTACGTCGGCGCTTGACTCGCATTCCGAGAAGCTGGTTCAGGACGCTGTGGCTGCTGCAAGTAGAGGGAGAACTTGCGTGGCCGTGGCACACCGTCTGGCGAGTATACAGAAAGCTGATTGTATTTACGTTTTTGATCAAGGTGTGGTTGTAGAAAGCGGGCGGCACGAGGAGTTACTTGCGATGGGGGGCATCTATGCTGCGATGTCGAAGCAGCAAACTTTGTCTTAAAATGGCAGGTGATCTGACAATTGGTATTATAAATTACGGCAGTGTGATTCGATAATCCTGAGTTACACCTCTAGGAGATGTGCGGATGCGAGATATTTCTGGTAATTTTGGAACAATTTCTGTGATGTTTTTCTTTTTGTATCCTTTTTTCATTTTTGCTTTTTGAGGACTGCATTTATGACCAGTAATGAGCTAGTTTCATGGAGATATACTTGCATTGTATGAAGTTGATTTTTTTTTCTTTTTCATTTTCTCGGTTTGTTTGCTACTTTTTGGGAAACAATGCTTTAATTCTATTTTTTTTTTTGCCTTTGATTCTGCATTCTTGCGTATACCTGATATTCGCTAATGACAATTGTGGCATTTGCTATTGGTCTGTGGAAGTTGGCGTGTGAAAATCACTGATACCTTGCAGTTATGAGAGGTGGTCTTGTTGGGTTTTCGCTGAGAAATCGTTTATTGTAAAAAAAATAAAAATAAAAATAAAAATGATATAAATTTAGCGTGGGGATGTAGAACATTCACTAGCTCCCTCTGCCCTTTCTTGAATCGTTTTTTTTTTTTTTTTTTTTTTTTTTTTTTTTTT
>JABYPW010000367.1:0-27855 GCA_016880775.1 Phymatotrichopsis omnivora | reverse complement strand
TTACAGCGGAGTGAGTTTTAATAACACTTTTCTTAAGGAGTAAAAATTTTTACTAAACAAAAGTGCATAGCTATCTGCAAGTCTACTACGGCAAGGCAAGTAATAAGCAACACTTTTCACATCTCTTTCCCTCTGTCCTTTTTTTTTTTTTTTTTTAACTATTGACATTGAATATAGCAACATATTCAACTACTAGATTTGGGGTCTACGAGAAAATGAAAATTAGATTGACATCAGGAAATGAAAAGCCCTCATTCTTAGCTTTAGTGGTTATGGCCTCGGCATCTGGATGGTATGGTATTCACTTCCAAATCAGAATTTTGAAGCTTATGTGGCTCTAGGATCGGTGGCGCTGCAGGCAACCCGGCAGATATCATCAATGTCCGCATGCAACAAGACCGCGCAAACTCCCCCGAAAAACGAAGAAATTACAAAAATGCAATAGACGGCATTGTCCGTACGACAGCTCCTTATGACCTACTAATTGTTATGAAGTGGCCGCTAACGGTAAATCGTAGGAATGACTAGAGAAGAAGGGATTAGCTCTCTGTTTAGAGGAATATGGCCTAACACTTTGCGAGCAGCCTTAATGACCGCTAGCCAACTCGCTACATACGACCAATTCAAGTCCCAGTTACTGAAATTAAGTTTCTTTGACGATGGGCTTGCTGCACATTTTTCGGCGAGCCTATTGAGTGGTCTCGTGGCTACCACAATATGTTCTCCGGTGGATGTGATTAAAACTAGAATCATGACTTCTCACGGCACGCACGGAATTGTCCATTTGTTGAGTGACATCACTAGAAAGGAGGGAATCTCGTGGATGTTCAAAGGATGGGTACCGTCCTTCATGAGATTAGGGTAAGTTCATTTATTTATAACTTTATATATATATTCCAAAAAGTACTGTTAAGACCGTTTTTCTGATAATATTGTGGCACAGTCCCCAGACTATACTCACTTTCATTGCGTTGGAACAGCATAAGAAGGTTTGGCGTTGGGTGAATGAAGAAAGCAAGTCGAGGCAAGCGATATAAGACGGCCACGGTTGCAAGGAAAGTTATTCATGCAAAGTTTCCTGGGTACAACTATACTAGACTATAGATATCTGCTTCCATGATTGCAGTTCAAGCGTTGGTAGTCTTTTGATATAGATTTAGCAAGAATTGGGTTTCTTTTTTTCTATATGACAGTTACTTTTTTTGTTTTTGCTTTCAATTTTATCTTACTTTGTTTCGTTGCGCTTTTAGACTAGCGTAGAAAAGGGATGATACCGTATAAAACCTATGCAGAGTACGTGCACCAATAAGTGAAGCGCAAGAATGCCGCTTGCCTTCGGTCGCGTGGAATCTATAGCCTCTAGTGCACCCGGATTTTTATAAGATAGTGTTTATTTGTTTATGGCGTTTGTGGTGTTCGTTTAAATGACGAAATTTCCCGAACGCGTATTCAACATGAAACACCGAGTGATCGATAAGCTTTAGCCCCATTCGGGCCGCAAAGTCCGCCGGACCCCCGCGTTTACAATCACATGGCCCATCGATTCCTGCCTGTGATCGCTTTGCATATGGTGGGGGAAGCCTATTCGATCACCAAAAATGGCCAAACGTATGCTTAATAACAATTACAACACAATTCGGGATTCTGAGCTATGGTGCTGTGGTTATCGTGAAAAGCCGTGTCAAAATTGTATGAGAAAACCGCCAAGAAATCCTTGAGGATTTGCACTGCCAAGACTGAAATATGTACGCAAAGTGTCACATTAACACTTTATCAAGTAAATCTAACCTAAAGAAGTCTTAGTAATATATTACCTCGACGGAGCCGCACTTTACCCTGTGTGATGATTAAGAGTATGATCAGCGCCAATTTGATGGAATTTTGTTATTTACCAAGAAAATGCCAAGACTGGCCCGACTAAGACTTCCGGTTCCCACATCATACTTATCGCCATCCCACCGGAATCCTTCGTTACTATCGACATATTTTTGAACAATTGAATCGCCATCGTTCCCAGTTTCCAACACGGACAAGATGGCTCCAAAGGTGAGAGGCTTTCTTGTGACCTTTTCCCTACTTTATTTATTACCCGCCAGCCCAAGAGATGGCATTTTTTAACTAAAAAAAAAAAAAAATAAACGAAAAAAAATAATAATTGCAGATCAACGTCCAACCCGAGTTCGCTACGGTTTTCAATCATATCAGCAAAGCGAAAATTGAGAATGCCGATACTGCACCCAATATCGTTCCTCTGTTTGCGCAGATCCCGGCAGAATTTATGAATCCCTCCAGTGCATACTTGAAGCTTAGCGCGAAGTGAGTCACTGCCGTGGCACCCGGAAATTCGATAAAGTTTTTAAGATCAACGCATTGACGGGTATAAACTTGGATTTAGGAGCAAGAGCAATTTATCGTTTTTGTTTGAGAGTACTTCCAGTAGAGAGACAATTGGAAGGTACAGTTTTATTGGATGCGGTACGTATTATCCACGAAATTCAAACCCTTCACTACTGTCCACGTAACTCTCACTGATTTCGGTCGATAGACCCAAGGAAGGTCATCAAAACTGGTCCTGGCCATGGCCCAGAAGTTGATCCCCTCATAGAGCTGGAGAAAGAACTCTCCGCATACAGGGTTGCCAAGTTCCCCGGACTCACTCTTCCGCCACTGTCCGGAGCAGTCGGATATGTGGCCTATGACTGTATCAAATACTTCGAGCCCCGAACTGCTAGACCTCTCAAAGATACTCTAAAGACTCCCGAGTCATTTTTTATGCTCTGCGACACCATCGTGGCTTTTGACCACTTCTTCATGGCTATAAAGGTTATCACATACCTGCACCTTACTGAAGGAGATATTTCGGAAGAGGAATTTAAAGGGTTGTATGAGAATGCCCAGAAAACAATTGCCGAAGTCGTTGAGATCTTGCAGTCCCCAGAAATCCCACTCCCGCCGCAGCCACCAATCAAGAAGAATCAGGAATACGTATCCAATATTGGACAGGAAGGCTATGAAAGCCATGTGAAGAAATTGAAGCAGCACATCACCAGGGGTGACATCATTCAAGCAGTTCCTTCCCAAAGATTCTCCAGACCTACAAGTTTGCACCCTTTCAATATTTATAGGCACCTGCGGACGGTTAACCCTTCGCCTTATCTTTTTTACATCGATTGCACCGATTTCCAGATTGTGGGTGCGTCGCCGGAATTGCTTGTCAAATCCGAGAATGGCAGAATCATCACCCATCCGATTGCTGGCACCGTCAAGCGTGGAAAAACCCGTGAGGATGACGATAATCTGGCACAACAGTTAGTTTCTTCGCTCAAAGATAGAGCCGAACATGTCATGTTGGTGGATTTGGCTCGTAACGACATAAACCGTGTCTGCGACCCCCTTACGACTACTGTTGATAGGCTTATGGCGGTGGAGAGATTCTCCCACGTCATGCACTTGGTTTCTCAAGTGTCAGGAGTGTTGAGGAAGGGTATGACCAGATTTGATGCGTTCCGGAGTATTTTTCCTGCTGGAACAGTTTCTGGAGCCCCAAAGGTTAGGGCTATGGAGTTGATCGGAGAATTGGAAGGTGAGAGGAGAGGAGTTTACGGAGGTGCGGTAGGCTACTGGGGATACGAGTCGGATAGCATGGATACTTGCATTGCGCTGAGAACAATGCTGGTTAAGGATGGAATCGCCTATTTGCAAGCTGGTATGTATTTTACATTTTTGAAGTGATACCCAGTGATCAGGAAAATCGCTGACAATTTTTAATGTAGGTGGTGGGATTGTTTACGATTCTGACCCTTACGATGAATGGATGGAAACCATAAACAAGCTTGGTGCAAATATGCACTGTATCACTAGTGCGGAGGAGAGATACTCTAGTGTGGAAGAGGACTCGCCCAACGACTTGAAGCAGGGGCACGAGCGCGATGCTTCGGTTTCAATTCAATTGGGTGATGGGTCATGATCATACTTTGATTTAGACATTTCAGTCTACGAGTCATTTAGAAAATGATTTCGATTTTCTGTGATTCTTAGAGAGCCAAATATTGGAGGATAATTACGTTGACTGGGGCTATATATATATGCATATGTTCTTTTACTGTTGTTTTATAATTTTCCGTCCCACTGTTCTTTTTCTCGCCCGTGGTCTTGAAGGTGATTATAAAAGAAAAAAAAAAAAATTCACCGGTTACGCAATTCACTAATATGAAGAAATGTCGATCTTAAACTTATCGTTCTTTAGATCTGATAATTTCGACTCCAGCACGTCCGATTGGCGAGTGATATGCCGTGAATGCGTGTCGACCAGTAGAATATTAATGGAATACATAGACTACGGTTCGATTTACGCAATTAAACTTCTTCCAAAAATAGCACATTATTTGTCATCCAAGATTGTTGCTTTTTTTGTCAATCAGCTTACATGGATTGGTACATATCAAAATGTCACTCTCGCGATAAAATTCAACCAAGCATCCAATTTGAACCTGAAAAATTGTTAGAGTATCTTCTTGCTGAACTCGTTTAATCTGATGAATTTTGAAAATTTCTATTTTTGGTTATAAAAAGACCCCAAAAGGGGTAGAGAGACGATGTTCGGGTACCAACCCTTGTAAATTTGTATATTAGAACGGGGCGCCAAAGGCGTCATGATGTGGGATGTTCCGCTGACTGCACATCATTGGGAAAGCTTGTCCTAAGCACATCCCACCGCATTCCCGTGCAGTGCGCGACCTACATACGTGCATAGCTACCGGAATACCAGCATCTCCTGACAACGTCTTCAGCAATTTGCTCCGGTATACGCTCGGTAAAATAGGAGTTTCGCAATAACTAATATAAATAAACAGTGCGCGACCCAGCGAATTTTCTTGTTCACTTGATGCCTTCGGCAGTGTTGCCGGGAAAACCACAGGCCAAGCTTCAGGCTGTCTGCATCGCGGAGTGGGAGAGGAAACGCCTGATTGTGAGTTCCGCTGCCTTTTCCTCCACCCACTTAAGTTCCAGCACCTATATGCGTGGAATGAAGGTTTCGGAAGAGAGCGTGAATCGGCGTGGTGTGCTGATAGTTTGGGTTGGGTGACTATGTAGGCCTACATCTCTGGGAAAGCACTCGTGGTCCTCGCCGATCTCAATGTGCTTGTCCAAACGATCTATCACGACGAAGAGCTGGAAGCTGTCTCTATAGACGGGGTGTCCGGGAAGATTGCTGTGTGTTCAGGAAGACATATACTCGTTTACAAGACCAATGGACGAGGAGAGGGGTTCGTCAAGGTATCTTTTCAGCTTGTCTCTAAAGAGCTTCGAACACAATGCTAAGAGCCATGAACGCATACAGTGGCATCTTCAAAGTCAACGTGAACTCGGCAGAGATGACGGACCAGTTTCTACGCTTTCCTGGGGTAATGAAGACGAGCTTCTTGTCGGTAGCAAGTCGCTTGAATTATACTCGACAGCTTGCTGGGAGCTGAAATTACTTTGGCGACGCCAACTTCCAAACCGTATTAGGTTCGCTCAGTTTAGTTACGATGCATCATTGGCGGCTTCAACGGGAGAATTTGACCGGCTTGTGAAGGTCTGGCGCAAGCTCTCCACCGGATCGGAAGATGTCCAATTCGATTTTTCGTACTTACTGCATCCGAGGGCTGTTACAGGTATGCATTGGAGGAAACCCACACACAGAGAGGAAACTATCGACAATGTGCTGTATACGATATGTGCGGACGGATTTCTGAGAGTCTGGGCACCGGTTCACAATCATGATTCTAATTTATTGCATTTATGGACGGTGTTGGATTTAAACTCTTCGATTCCGGATTTTGAGCCGGTTCTGGGCAGAGGTGTGGAATACGGCACTCCAGGAACTAAATACGTGTTCGTTGTGGACAGTGGTGTGGTTGCTCCTGCTGCTGCGGAAGCAGTAAATACCGCGGGGGACAATGAGAAGGATACTGAAGCTTTGCAAAGATTAATCGAAATTGCGAGTAAGAATCCGGAAGTGGTCGTGACGGTTGATGAACGAGGGAAGATGACCGCTTGGGGGCTGGAGAACGTTGGATGCAAGGTGCGAAAGGCAACTAATATATTCGAAATTTGTCGATCTGTGGAATGCGGGATTGAAATTCCGCAGCAAAAGGAGAGCCCTGTCTTATTCCAAACATTTCCTGGAGGCCCCGGTACGTGTTGGATCATAACCCTTGAAGGATTTGATCTGGGCCTGGGGCTGATATGTGGTATTCATCAGGATTGGTGGTACTGGCGCATTTATACGATGGAAGGATTTTTTGGTATGAGACACGACTGGATAGGCTTTTTGACCCGGCACTCATGGGTAATAAACTGAAGCTGAAGGGTGTGTGGTCGGGACATTCGGGAGCCGTGGAAACCATGGTTCGAACTACGAGCGGGAGGACGCTGTTAACTTCGACACAGCACAACGAACATCTTGTTTGGTTTCAAAGTAGAGGCCGTGCCAACTTGATGAGGAAGAGCAATTTGTCTCCTTCTAGTGCTGTAAAACGAGCGGTCATATTCAAAGATGGTATGTATTTGTACAAGTTACTTGTGGAAGCGACAGGCTTATGATTCGCAGGGAGTTATATAATGACCTTACATGACGACTATGTGGCTTTGTGGGACACAAAACAGCCTACTGCCGTAGAAATTGAGCAATGCCCCTTCAAATTTGATGGGAAAATGCTCTGTCTTATACTTCTACCCGAAGGCCAGCAGAGCGAATCGAATCTCTTCCATGTCGTAGCCATAAACTCCGAGATGCATGGAATTGCGTGGGAAATTCGAATACCATCTTATCCTGCGCAAGGAATAACTAATGACAGTGGACCATACCTTCGCGAATTCGCAAAGCTGAACCTAGGCCCTAAGGACGATTTACTCATGATAGTTCCCGTCGATCCCGTTGGCTGGCCTGCAACCTTATCTGGATTCCTAGACAGGTTTGCACGAGAGGTAGCCATATCCGTGAGTAAATCCGGATCTCTCCGCTCTTGGACCGTCAAAGTTTCCCTAGAAGACTCTACAATGCGTTGGCTAGCTACCTCCAGCGTCGACACTTTAATAGAGAACCCTTCACTGGTAAAGGGGAACTCTACCAGAAAAGTGGCATTGGTAGATTCGGGGAGAAGCGAATTAACAATATGGGATTCGAGAGCGGCCAAATTGGAATATCGACAGAAATTCGATACCCGTGAAGCTATCAGGGACTTAGATTGGACATCTACTCCAGATTCACAATCAATAGTGGCGGTGGGATTCCCGCATAGGGTGCTATTGATGTGTCAGTTGAGGTATGATTATTTGTATGCCGGACCGGCCTGGGCAGCGTTTAGGGAGATTAAAATAGGAGAGTAGGTGATATCTTTGGTTCTCATTATTGACATATTTTTCCGATTTTGAGATTTAAGGCTGAGTGATTGTGAAGTTTGACACCACATCCCATCGGGGATTCGATATGGCTCAATAACGGTGGCCTTGTGATTGGCGCTGGGAATCAGCTCTTCGTTCATTCGAGGAAGATCGGTGAAGTCGATGACATGCTAAAGTCATTGCATCTCGCCAGTCATCAAGGAAAATATGAGGATATCTTTGAAATTGTTTCAGAACTAAATGGGCCAGTTCCAGTATACCATCCGCAGTTTCTTCAACAATGCATTCTAGCTGGAAAATCAGGGCTTGTGGATAAAATAATGGTGAACCTCCACAAAGAGCTTCGGAGCTTTCACGAGGACATACCGCTAGATAATTTCTTGGGAATACCCATGGAAGAATTCCTAAAAAAAGAGGAAACCCAAGAAGCTGTGAAGAAACTGAAAAAATTTGATGCATTCTTCACGGCTTACAGTGAAGACGAAGAATTTTCGACGTTTGACGAATCGCTCGCTTCGTCCCTTTGTGAACTGCTGAAAAAAGTCCCGATACCGCATCTTACTGGTCCGGAACAAATTAATCTTGCGGGCATAACGGAATGTGTGGTGCAAGTCAAACAACACAGACGTTCCATAGATGAAAATGGGGCCAGATATCTACTTTTCTTCCGGCAACACAATCTAAGGAGAGAGAAGCCGCCGTCAGATATGTCTATTCGGGAAATCGCTTGGGCATTTCACAGCGGATCGCAGGAGATATTGGTGGACCTCATCGATCGCAACTCTCAGGGTAGACTTGGGTGGACTCAGGCGAGGGAATCCGGGCTGTTCATGTGGTTGAGGGATATTGAAGCGATTGTAAGTTCGTCCTTGGTATTCTTATTTAAAATGTATTAAAGTGTGGTAATTGACTAGACAACAGAAAAAACAGTTTGAAGTAATCGCCAGGAATCAATACACTCAGACAGACGAGAAAAACCCGATCGATTGCTCTCTTCACTACCTGGCCCTGAAGAAAAAGAATGTCTTGCTGGGATTGTGGAGGATGGCGTCTGGGAATCGTGAGCAGACCGCTACGCTCAAGTTTCTTTCTAATAATTTCGCGGAACCCAGGTGGAAAACTGCGGCACTGAAGAATGCGTATGCATTGATGGGAAAACACAGATTTGGTTTGTTTCCTTTCAGTTTCCGGGTGATAGCATATGAATTATAATTCTTCTTTTTCTGACATACGCCTTGAAGAATACGCCGCAGCATTCTTTTTACTTGCAGACAGCCTGAGAGATGCCGTAAATGTCTGCTTTAACCAGATGGACGATATGCAACTTGCCATCGCTATCGCACGTGTATACGAAGGTGACGATGGACCGGTTTTGAAGAGTCTACTGGAAGATAAGATTTTACCGTTGGCAGTCAAGGAAGGGAACCGATGGTTGGCAACGTGGGCCTTTTGGATGTTGAGGAAGAGAGATATGGCGGTTAGATGTTTATTGGTATACTTTTCACATCTTCATATTCCTGGTACATGGACAGAAAACTTAGTATATAATATGTGAAATATAGTCACCCCTGCAATCGTTGATGACGCCCTCGGAATCGCCGGATATCGGGAGTCGTCTCTTTCTCACAGATGACCCGGCTTTGGTAATTCTGTACAAGCAGATCCGTGAAAAAACACTGCAGACTCTGCGCGGAGTAGAAAAGATCTCGCCGGAAGCGGAGTTCCAATTTGTATTACATACAGCCAGATTATATGATCGTATGGGATGTGACATTCTTGCTTTGGATCTGGGTATGTTCACTTTTTCTTTGCCTTCCCAGCTAAATTCCTGTTTGCTAAAAAAACACATCTAACATTCGATTGCAGTGAAAAATTGGGATTTCTTACCTGCTGGCCTGGACGTGAGCAAACCATTGATTGAAATAGTTCCGCGAAGACATATACGGAGACGTAGCTCGATCACCGTGGCAGATGTCCCTTCGCCGGTCTCACCATCTTTGAAGGCGAAACCACCACCCGCGTCTGTATTTCAAGAACCGGATATGGCTTCTATGAGTTGGGCGTTTTAACGAAAGGCGTTATTCTTTTTTTTTTTTTTTTTCCTCGTACCTCTTTACCTTTCCATATTATTTGTTCGATCTGTGTATCATTTAGTCAAGCTATGTCTATTTTTTCTGATTGTTCCCTTATAAGACATCGAGTTCCACGCTTGTTTGCCAAACTACATGTTCACAGCCTAGCAAATAATCCTATCGCCGCCCAGATTGCAATTACTGCTTTTCGAACACTGTTCTTCCTTGTCCTATATTATTGTTATTGCTTTCTGAGCCCATAGGTGCCGATACCTTATCCTGGTATTCGTTCACGTGGGGGTGGTTTAAATATGATGCTATTGGTGCTGATGGGTGGAAGAAAGATTTTTGAGGTTATAACTTACTGTTTCTGTATAGTTTTCGTCCCCATTGTCTTGTTCTGGTGATAAAGCGGTGGTTGGAGAGGATGAAGTGGAAAATCCAGACCATAGTCGGAAACCTTCTCAGTTATTTCAAGACGAGAATGGGCTTTTTTAAACGTCCGTCTTTAAGAAGGCTGCGACATTCGGCTGTCGGAGGTGAGGTGGTGAGAACTGGGAAGTTGAAATGAAACATGTTTGGCCGAGCATTTTTCCTTTTGCCATATCATTGTATTACCTTGTGATTTACCCTTACAGATAGAGGTAGGGGAAAAGGTGGGGGAGAGGTGTGTTAGGAGGCGATCTGTATGTAAGGCTACTGACCGGATCTTTGGTTGTGACGTGCAGTTCGAACCAATAGTCAAACTCCACTGGGCTATACTAATGGTTCATGTAAAGTACATACATACTCATGTGCAAGGCATTCGCCGAAGCTTCTCCAATCTCAAGCGATGTTTCTCATTTTTAACCTCAGAAGTCTGTTTCCGTCGTCTATTTAAGCACATAACCTTATTTACAAGAAAATATAGCCCAAAGCTAAACCTGATACCTGTACTCGAGTACTACAGAGCCATCGAATAATATCCCATGACTTAAGATGTACCGCATCAAACACAATCCCTGCAAATACACTTTCAAGCTTTGCAACTTCCGAATTCCTTCTTAGGAAACATTGGATTATCACCGAGTATATGTGGCGGAAAGGGGATTTTCAAATAACCACCTTGTTATAGAATCTGTTATAAATACTATTTTGATACTGTTTCTGCCGGACTGTCGAGCAACATTCCGTACTTACATATACGCACCAGCAGCGTTTTTCGAAACTTCCCGCAGTAGCTAAATTGCTGCCCCAAGACTGACTTGGATCTAGCTTGATTAATAATACTTCGAATATCGAATTACAGCAAAAACAGACACCACCAATTCGATAACAAATTAACACCTCCAACTTCAAAAAAAAAAAAAAAAAAAAAAAAAGAGCATGAATGCTGCTGACTGGAGATTGATGGTGTCAACTGCAGTAACCCCCAGGGCCATGGAATACTTTGTGTATGCATTAAAAATCGACATCAACTCGAAAAATCATTTGAAGGTATCTCGAAAACATTGCAAATGGTGCAGAAATAATTCAAATTGATCGGGAAAAACATTTCCAGATCTTCCTTTTTCTTATATAGCATTGGGAGCAATTGGATAAGATAAATGAAATAAACACCACTACGCCTTTCTAGGTAAAAAGAAGAAAGTAAGAGGGAAAGAAGTGGAGGGGGAAAGAAGTGGAGGGGGAAAAATAAGATAAAATAAAAGGATAAAAAGATAAAACAGTAAATTTAATCCAAATTCTAGTCGAAAAATATCTTGCCTTCACACTAAAAAATGCCAAATTTCTTCTTTCTATGTGGTTTCCCGGTCTCTGCATAATAGGGCTGGGGCGGAGGGTGATGGACCTTCAATCCCCCCTCCTTTTGCGGTGCCGGACTGGGGCTCGGGCTCGGCCTCGGCGCCTGTTGCACTCTCTGTGGCTGTTGCTGTACTGGTGGCGGTTTGGGTACCGGATCTGGCTCCAGCAAATGTTTGGGTACCTCCTTCTTCGGTCTATCCGCCGGCAAATCCAGTAATCTTCTCGGCTCTTTTGCATTCTGCAGGTGTTGCAGCCATTGAATGGGAGTTACCATGTGTGATGATCCCAAGAAAATGTCTCTAGTCGATACTTTAGAGACTTCGTAGCACGCCCGCGCCTCAGAAAATGTTGCGCCTCCAGCCATGAATACGATGATGCGCTGACGTGGTTCGACGACTGACAATCTCGTCCTTGCCCAGGTAGGTTTTGCGGATCTGAGGGATGCTTGAGACACATTTTCTTGACCGCCCAAAGGACCCGCAGGGACGAGCTCGGGTTTGGTGTATGGAAAGATTGCGGGGTCAAGGGTTCCCTTAACATGGTCTTCCACCATGGTTTTCACCGCTGGGATGAATCGCGAGAATTCGTAGCCTTCTTCTTCATTGATGTTTGGTTTTTTCTTCGTTGATGTATTGCGGTTGGGAGTGGAATCTTTAAGAGTGCGAATAACTTTTTGGCCAAGAATATCAAGGTTTCGCAGTACAGCTTCATCTCGGTGATTTAGTTGGGAGTGAAATATCAATTTTTTAATGTCGCCGTCGAGGAGGCCGTCCTTCCAGAGGAGGTAGAGACATATTAAGCGAACTTTATCTGCTGCACTAGGAATCGTTAAGTATACCATTCTCATCAGGTTTAGGAAGAACTTACTTCATAGTATGCTCATCCAGTAACCTAACCAACGTTTCAGCGACATTTTTAGGAATGCGTCCGTTTTCGTCTAGCCCCGTTGCTAATGACTAAATAGCAAATCCGTTAATAAGACACGGATTTTGAAGTCCTAAAACATTCCTACTTACTTGTTCTAATAAGGCAATATCCGGTAGATTCTTCTTCTCGAATACAGCCATACATTCTTGCGCCATCGTCAAATGCAACGAATACATATCCTTCTGCCCTTGATACTGCGGCAAGCTTGCCATCATATCTCTGATAGCGTATAGACTTGTGGACGACGAACTATCTCACCACCGCATCCATTAGTCACTACTGTCAAGGCCAAGAAGGAAATCATGACGTATTTTACTAACCTATCAACAAAATTCTTATTATCTCCTAGGAATTTCTGGAAATCTGCCATCAATTTTTCGATTGTATCTTTCATATGTTGATGCCTATTGGCAACCCACACCTGATCCTCATCATTGATCTCCATTTCCTTCTTTTCATTCCCTCCCTCCGCTGTAGCTATGTCCACCATGTAGCTAACTTTATCACCATCCTGAATCGGCAATAGATCATGTGCCATGGCCTGGTATGTAAACTCGTGTAAAAACGGCGCATAAAGATCCATCGATCTATCCACCACAAACAACACCCCACGAGGGCGATTCGACTGCGGTGGGAAATTCGGGTGGCTCTGAGCATACAAGTCGAGTTCGGACTGAACGTTTTTGGCGAGGAGCTCTGAGAGAATTCGTGCATCGTGTTGTAGATTTGGAGGTCGGAAGTATCTGATTGTCGGATACTCTCCCAGGGTTGCACAAACACATACTATCTTCTTTGCCAATTCGTCCAGATGGTCTCGGACCAGACCACGACATTCCGGGTGGTATAGGTTGTAAAATGATGATGATTCCCGGAAAGTAAAGAGATGCGATTCTCGGGGGAAAAAATCAACAGAAAGAACCTGTTCACCAGCGACGAACCCTCGTGCGGGCGAAGCTATAATCATTTGTCGCAACCTATCATCCAATTCTACGGACCCATGAGCTCCCACATCCACATCTAGTAAGAACATGGATTTGATAAACCTACCGCCAGTCCATAACAAGTGTGCGCATTTATAACGAGGCTTTGGCCGGTTGAAATCAGTAATAAGGCACTTCACGATGTGCTCCTCGGGCGTGAGGATGTAAACGCATTCTAAAGGTTGCGCGGACCGTTTATCTTCGATCTTCTCGATACCTAAGTAGTAATTTCGAACTTAGCAGGAGTGACAGGCAAAGATCATTTCAGTGGCAGAAAGTAAGAGCTTACCGGAGATTTTCTCATCGAGAATAGAGTGTGGATTCATGACATTGGTGACCAGTTTATAGCTAGTTTCATCGGTGACGGCACATCTCCACTGTTCACAAAGTGAGCTCGTTGATTTCAAGGCAGTTACTTGAATATGACAACACGAACCGTCCCTTCGGGCTGAATAGCTTTGATGGCATTAATAATGACTACCCGGAAGCATTAATATCAGCAATGCGGTACATTGTGAATAGAACATAGCTTGCTTGCTTACTCTGTTTCTGGAACTCAATAAGAGAGGCGACCATGACGGGCTGCAGTTAGGCCTGTGATCAAAGGGTAACGGGAGACGTCTTTAGCTATTCAAGGTGTGACTGAGAATCGAGGAGAAACACGGGGTTGAAGAGGATTTGTTGTTGTTGAGAAAGGGTAACCTTCAATTGCTGTTGTGTACTTCACAAACCGTAGAGAGTCTGACCGTTGCAGGCTACTTTTCTTGGAAGCTGGAGGGGCATCTCGGATGGTGCGTGTTGGTCTGCTCTCTACGCTCGGCGTGACGCCCTCTGCGCCGGTCCGCTCCGTGCACCTCACAATTTATTGGGCACGGAAGGAAGCGACGAGCCCTCTTATTTCATTCGGCATTCCGCCAGGTGTAAATTGCTCTCAGATGGCACCGGAGCTTCGAGGCGTGTGCTCTACATATTCAATTTGCTCCTCAGTTTCATCACCTTAACTAACGTTCACCAGGCGTCCCTAGACCCGATTGCTTGTAAGCTATAAACATAACCTCCACTGCGACTAGCCATACTTTCTATTCCATTTCCAAACAACGTAGTGTGTTCCGTCAGCGCTGAAATTTCATTCCAAGTCAATCCGAAATGCCACATTTTGAGAGTAAAGTTTGCAAAACCCAGGAATTATTATTGGTCAGAACACTAAAAAAAAAAAAAAAAAAAAAAAAAAAAAACATGATATCGTAAATTCGTACAGACGGGACCAACCCCTCCAAATCGTAGATAGTGTTAGCCAGGTCCGATACGGGGCCTGAAATCTTGTTAGCATTAAAGTATGGACGCGGTATTTCAGAACATACATGTCGTGGTGTTCGCTCAAGCTCGCGAGGTATTTGTTGTATTCTTCGACACGCTCTTTATGCGTTTTAAAGCCTTCTTTCTTGAGTCGTTCGTCCATCTGCATCCATTAACAACCATCCCCATGCCCTCAGCGCCAGCAACTCGCAACATGATGCGTACCATTTTCTTTTTCCTCTCTTCGAATCGTCTTTCAGCCTCTGTTTTCGTTGAGAGGTAAGTATCTTCATCATCTTCGTTCTTTTCACTGTCCCTCATCGGTTGCTCGGATTTCTTCGAAGCGGTTGCAGAGCTTGATGGATTGCCGGGTTCGGGTGATTTAAGTTTGTCTTTCTTCTTTTTCTTCTTTGTGATTCCGCCGGACTTGACGCCCTTAAGCTTAAGAGCTCCGCCTGTTGAGGTTGTATGTATTAGAAGCAGCTTTCATACATCCCACAGGAGAGAATCCAAGGTAAAATTGCGAGATTGAGCATAGGAGAAAACTTACCTGTGGCGGCATAGTCCTCCTTACCCATGGCACATGAACACGACAAGAAAAAGCGGATGGTAAAGGGAACCGGAAAGAAATAAACGTATATAGTCTACAGCTCGTGAGAGAATATTTTCGGCGCATGCTTACTAAGAAGTGTGGTCCAAGGCTAGATCTGTCCACCATAATTCTTAGTCATCTGAGAGCTACCCGGAAGGGGTCTAGGGTTTTGCTGTTTTTTCACTAGACTAAAGGGACACGACCGCCCACATAGCAACGGGGTACTGAAGATGCAACGCTATTGGTGAGTCGTACTTCGGACCTGTATGCGTATATATTACGTCAAGCGTAAATAAACCAGAGAATCAAGAATCGGCCTCGGTCCGAGACGGACTTCGCATAAAAAAAAAAATTTTCTTTGCAGTTTCCAGATAGCCTATTTCCGGGAGGAATTCAACAGGCGATTCAAGCCTATAATGACCTGCGATGACTATTCAACTATTCTAAAGCCCATGGAGTTGCGTTTGAAACTCTACGCGATAGGTTACGTGGGATGTCCAAAGGTAACAAGGTAGAGGAGGCACAGCGACGGCAGGCAGTATGTTCCTATAAAAAAGGTGGAGCATACCATTGTAACTAAGCATTACAAATGTTGAGGAAAATATAATTATACAGCGCTGTGAAGAGCTCGCATCCCGAAACTTTGCTGTGACAATAGAAACTGCAAAAAAAGATGGGAGAGCGCATCCTGGAGCGAAAAAAACTGGACAAATGGATGTAAAGCTTCGTGAGAAGTGGGTGGATCGCTTTTTGGCTGGTCATATTAAATTTCGGAGAAGGTGCGATGGTTGATCACTATTGAGTAATGGCTTCTAGTAGGGACATTGTATATGATTACTTCACGAAGGTATGGAAACAATAATGAGCAGAAAAAACAAAATATTAAGGTTTCGTAAAGCTTGAAAAGGTACTCGTCGAATACGACATTCAGCCTGAAAATTTATACAATCTCGGTGACAAGGGCTTTCGTATAGGCATTGCATTACGTTCAAAAGTAATTGCCCGAAAGTGCAGTGAACTGCACAAGCTCATTCATGATGGCAAGCATGAGCTTGTCCATGTCCTAGAGTGCATATGTGCCAATGGATTGGTCCCTACACCGTGCACCATTTATAAGGGCAAAGCACATAATTATGGCTAGTACAGAGAGTCAAAGATGGGAAATTTTTCCTTTGCCTATTCAAAAAATGGCTATATGGATGGTGATTTGTTTTACAAGTGGATTGAAAAAAAAATTTGAACCAGAATCTTGCACCAAGGCAGCTGGAAGATTTATTGTCCTTGGATCTCTATTATGTATGCTATTATTAGTAGCTTTTTGGTAAGCCATGTAAGTTGGTCAAATTCACAATGCTGCAAATGTATATTTTATATTATCTTGAAATTACTCTCACTTATCTATTATAATAAAACAAAACAGGAAACTATACTGACAATGTTCTTGAAAATAGTCCTTCAGTATATTAGATCCTAAATCCTAACCACTTTACATAATCATTACCCTCTATCTTTACATTTATACATTCCTATACTGTTTCCTAGTACTAAGAAATGGATTCCCTTTGCACCTTTGATGCATACAGAACTAGGACATTATACACAAACTTAATTGCAAAAAACTAGGTTCTGTAGCTCCTATTTTCTAATGGCAGAGGTAGAGGTCTGCTCCCTACTAAGGTAAAAGTATGATACCATAGAGGTAGACATGGCAACAGGCTGTGGAATCTATAGACTAGCTTAAGCTGTCTATAGGTTAAACCACTGATTATCTTTCTCAGAACTACCAGGGTTGACTTATGCCTAATAGAGCTAAGGGCAGTGTCTGGCCTTTGTTGGAGCTTAAAAGTGCCTAAGCAGACCCCTTAGGTACTGGTTTCAAGAGTTCCCACCACTGTCATACTTATTAGCCCTTTACTACTCTTACTACTACTCAGATATTGAATCTAGGGCAATGGGAAAGAGTTACCAGTAATGTGTTAATTGGGCCCTCACTTCCTTGGCCCCTATTTCCTAGTACTTAGCTATTCCCCTTTTATAGTCTATTGGTACCCTTTACTAAATTTGCAATGCTACTTTAAATAACTTTACTCCTTCTTCTTAGTCCTATTAGTAGTACCTCCTTAGGTAGAGGTAGTAGTCCTTATCATATTATCCTTGACTATAGTATTTATTATACTTCCCTTAAGGTCATAGGTATAAGGTCATTCAACCATATTTATAATATGAAATCCCCTTATGTTATAACTTTAAATAGAATTCATACATACTAATTCATATAAAATGAAGCTTCTACTTACAGAGTTTAGAACTAGGGAATCAAATACTATAAGATATAAGATGTATTTTTACTACCAAATAGGAAATATATATATAGAGAAATTATTAGCCAAAAGAATATAAATTAATTAAGGTAAATAATATCTAGAAATGTCTACTTTTGAGTTAGTTTATATTATTTTAGTTTTAGAAAATATAGTATATAGAAGGAAGAGACTTTTGATCTCCCTCAGACACTATTATATAGATGGGTCATATATAGAAGGAAGAAGTACATATGAATTTATATACTTATTTCTATGAACTTTTCATAGAAAAGATCTAATAGAAGATATATAATTAGGATATTTGTTTATTTTTCCTTTTTCTTTCCTTTTTATTTTTAGTAGCTTAAAATAGTCATAAATGGAATGACTTTTGCCATATTATCTTAATTAATAAGATGGTAGGATTTTACCTTAGCCTAAAACATATCACTCTCCTATTAGGTAACTATCAAAAAAGTAGAGATAATTGAAGACTAATTGGAAGAGGAAGCTTGGTTAAATTTATTAGCTTAATTATAAATTAGTATAATCATTTATCATTTTCCTCTACAACTATTACTTAAGTTAATTTATACTACTTATATCCCCTTTCTTTGCAACTCTCAAAATTCTAATATTCTTACCCCCTACTTTCCTTACATCTCATATTCAAAATATTTACTATTAGCTTCTTCCTATTAGCTATAACCTTCTTATCTACAGTATTCATTATCATTTTCTAGTGAAATGGTTGAAGTTTATAGGTAAGTGAATCTTGTTTCTCTTTTTTTTTGAAAAAAGAAAATATTAATAGAATTTACTAACCTATGGAATGAACAGGGGAAAAATCATGTTGGAAAAAATATGTAGATAGCTTCAAGGTTTCTGGTTATTCTCATTCATGTGAAAAGAATATTTGTCTTGTTCATTTACCAATGGAGTTCAATCTTTCCTTTCCTTCCACAATTTTTTTAAAAAAATAATCCAGTAATATAAAATCAAGAATCATTAATTCTCAAACTTCCCAAATGTTACTATGTACATACTTTCACATATCTCTCTCACATAGCATTTGGATGAGCTGGGCCCTGAAGCCAAATTATCCTAGTAATATTGTACTTGCTTTGACAACATGAAGTACGCGATCTTGAAAACTATATTTCACGTACTAGAAGACGGCGAGCTAAAAGCACAAATGCTTCTATTACTAGAGTTATTTTTGGTGAGTTCCCTACCAAAGAATTACCAATTCTGAAAATGATTGATGATTATAATTACTTTATGGGTGGAGTAGATATTGGCGACCAGTTATGCAGCTACTATTCAACTCAGCTTGTTGTCCGGCGTAACTGGATGCCCTTTTTTTTTGGTGCCTTGATACTGCTAATTATTAATGCATATCAACTTTATCGACTTGCTAATTTAACTGTTTCTTCACAATCCGAAACCCTTATTCACCGTGAATTTAGACTTCGGCTCTGTAAACAGTTACTTGCTGAAATGCATCCAGCAATTGTAAGCCGGTCCCTTGCTTCTCGGCAGATACATGTGGGAGCGAGGGAACTTCCTATTGCACGCTTACCCCAGGAGTACATAGGTCAGTACATCGAATAAAGGAAGGAAAGGTGGAAAGAGGCTACTGTTTCTACTGTCTGTGGCAAGCACTACAGTTCAAAGTAAGTGGTTCCCGGAATGATGTTTCTAACGTTGTTTCTTCTAGCAAACTTTGCAGAACACCTCAATCACGTACCTGGTGTGAAGTATGCGAAGTCGCGTTATGTTCTTCTCCATGTTTTAATAAATCTCATACTGTACCAAAAATTATAAATTCATTTGGATACTCAGCGCACGGAGCCTGTGGGTTTTTCAGTTAGACCCAAAGACCCTTGTTAGGAAGTTATTTTTGGCGCTGGCAGCATTACTGGTCGAAGGGATACTCATCTAGTCTCGGACCACCACAAGTTCCACAACCGATCAACTCCAATTCTCCAAGCTCCAGAGTGTCAGCGCAACCGTAGCTTTCTTTATGTATGCCAAAGCCGTGAGGCTAGTGAGATAAATCGGAAGTGGGGCGCTGATCGCGACTCATCGAAGAGCTGCAATCGACTGGATAGACGTCAGAGCATCCTTAGACGCAGAGGCACGCTCCCAGAAGGGGGGCTCGATGTTTGCAGAGTTGTTCACACAGAGTGCATTATATATGCATCTACTAGTAGATAGATCTTGTTCCAAGTAACTAGATCTACCTAACTGGAAGGTCATGGCATGTTCAGCCTTCGGCTTGATAGCAGATACACGGTTTCCTCCCTTCAACGCAGCGTGCTGGGCTTGCGGCTATGGTCTACAAACATAGTATGCGCATGGACAGATGTCAGAAAGAGCCCAGCAGCGGTCCGCGGAACACTGAAACGCGTCTACCGGGCCTCCTGTAATTCGGCCTAGATATCATGTACTCTACATTACTCTATTATGTCTATATAAGTAACCTGCTCGGGAAACCCTTGTATAAGCACTGAAATCCCCCCAAACGAACCTCTCGAATTTTTTCCATCTGCACATGTTACGTATACATACCTATTTGCCCGCCGCCAACCGTTTTTGCTACGTTTCCAGGTGTTGCTTTTTTGCCCGTTTCCGTGATTCAAATCACACCCATGTCCCAAGATCTCCTCAGGGAATTTGACTCCTTCTACACTCCCCCAACAGCACCTCCGCCAACTCGAAGAGCACCACCAGCCAGTCTTGCGCCATCACACTCGAGAACATACTCCAGCCCACTAATCTCTCCTGCATTCGCCGTCAGTAACAAGCCGCCCCGGAATGGCACACAAGCACCGCAAATTAGGGCCCGAGGAGCCACTGCCACAACCTTCGACGACATAATATATGACCCTAACGACCTCGAATCCTTCTACCGACCCAGAAATAGAAATGCCTCACTTACTCGTCCGCTACCGTCACCACGGCCCCCCAACTTCCAAAGGACATCTTCGACGGAGGAAGATCCGTTTGATTTTTTTGGCCCCGGAGGTTCTGGGTGGGCGGCCGCACCGCCAATTCAAAGGCCAATGAGTGTATCATCCGCGTTCGATGTATTCTCACAAATCGATAACGGACCTCTCTCCGAAGGCTCTGCAAGAGGAGTTGGTGGTGCGGGAGTGGGGCATGATTTTGGAGACTTGATGTCCTCGTCGAACTGTACGACTCCTAGACAGCCACTCTCCGCGAGATCTTTCGGATCTTTCCAATTCCCGTCCGCTGCTCCACCTACGCCGCGAACCCCCTTCGGTCAGCTCTCCCTCCAAACTATCACTCCGAAACCATCCCCGCCCTCGTCATCGATTGCGACACCTCCGAAAGCCACCTCAAACGAGCCTTTTGACAACAATGATGATGACTTCGGGGAATTCATCGATTCTCCGTCGACCAACAATCCCGCACCGATTACATTTTCCCACGTCCCCAAGAAATCCAGCATCTCATTGCGAAAATTCGCCGCACTGCCTAAACCCCTTCCTACAGACACAACTCCCAACAAATCCGAGCCTACAATTCCTCAAGTCGCAGTGCTTCTAACCGCCTTTTCTCCACTATTCGGCCTCACGAATTCTCATCTGCTAGATAAGCTTAAGGACCTCCCCTTCCCTCTCCGTCAACGCGTCCTGGCCCATCAAAAGACCAGAGAGTTCCTTGAATCAATTTGCGAGTTCGGGCGAGTAGCCGGGCGAATTATTGCCGGTCGGAAACGCCGCCAGGTTAAACGTTCCTTGCCGTCGAAAAACAAACTCAGTCCAGCATTAAACTCGAACTGGGAACAGCAAAAGGAGGAGAGGGAAGCAAAAGAAGTTTGTCGTATATGGAAAGAAGGTTCCGGGAGGCTTAAAGCTGCGATGGGTACCGGTGGGGTGCCGGAACTTGATGACGAACCTTTGAGAGGAACTACGAGTAGGGGTGCTTGTAAATTGTGTTTTCTTGAGAAAGTGGAAGTGTTGCCGGCGTTGAAGGAACGGACGGAGAGGTTGGGATGGTGGGACGCGGAATGGGGCGGACATGCAGGGTGCAAGGGGTTTTGGGAAAAGCACGGGGAGGAGTTGCGGATTAAATGATGGTGTTTAATATAGCATAGCATAGCGATTAGAGTGAAGTGAAGCGTGGAAAGTCGAAATCCTTTATTACTTTTTAGTCCCAGAAGGGATGCAGCGATTCATTCTCTCACCCACCCTCCATTTTTGAGAAAGGAACATGTTAGAGAATACGGGCGTGCTACGGAGCTTTGTACTAATACGTTTAATTAATATAGAAAAAGAGTTACATAAAATATCCACCATTTATAATTCTAGTTACTATCTTGAAGGGACGAAGTCATGAGAGTTATGCGGCAAACTGAATAAGCCTTTCACATAGCTCCTCGTTCAATTCAGCCAATCCGAAGATCTCAATTGACCAATCATATTTTCGAAGACTCAATCACCACCGCAGAATCAGAACAGCAATCCTCGAAAACCATATGGCTGTTCACAACCAATGCAATGATACTATCATCCTATATATAATTTTAGAGGGGTCTGCAGATGGTACTGATTTGATTAGACGTGGGAATCAACACACACACGCCGCTGCCACACACATAGGGACAATCACTAGAGTATGTTATATTGGTGTCTATGTTCCCATGGCCCATAAACAGTTGTATGTTCCACCGTCACGTAGTACATTCCAGGGCCGGGACGGGATTTCTACCGTACATGTTTTCAGTCAGAAGAACGACAGAAAAAAAGAATTCACAGCTTCCTTATTTCTGTTCATATACATGAATTTTATGATGTGTTTATCGTTCGGCTTTTTTTTTTTTTCTTGAGTTACTTTTTTAATTCGGAAAGCGAGGCATGCATTCGGTATGCCGTCATCGGTGACACCCGTGATTTTACTAGACCTGATACAACATGTATTTACCCCGTGCACCGTCCGGGACGGTCAAAACCAGACACTGCCATTTCTAGCAAATAACTGCTTGGAGTTTCCGTTAAATTGTAAAGCCGCTTCCAGTTGGTGATACCGCAAACAAGTCCCCTCCCCGTCCCCCTGAGCCTTACCTTTGTTTATTGTATTTTATTTTACCTTCGTTTTTTTGTGCACCACGACAAAATATATGTTGCACTTCTATGTACTGATGGACGAACAATTATCCGCAAAGTATCTCCCGGCTGGTTTTTCGGGGGTTTATCATATTTCGTCGGATTCCCAAGCTAGCTGCTATACCTTTCCGCAACAGCCAGCAAATAAAAAGCTTACGCGCATTCCAGCGCAAAGATCAAATTATATACAGTCTAATTCATCCATCCATCCGGCCCACTATTTGAAAAAAAAAAAAAAAAAAAAAGGCGAATAAAAAACCAGCGCAGCCGATTTCTGCCCTGCACCCTGGAGATAAATTAATTTAAAATTCATACTTTATTCAGGGCTGTACTATACAGAGCATATATAGCACAAAGAGGCAGTTTGCATTTTTTTTAGCCTTGAAGCTGTCTACTCATTCGGGAGAATTCTGTGTCGATATGCTGCGCCACTTTCTCATCTACTACTGCAAACAGGGCTCAAAGTGCCGCTTCCGCACCACTTTCAAAAATCCGCTTCGGCGGCAAGAACAACGAAGGTATTTGCGGAAACGCCTCCGGGACTTGCTTTGACTCGTGTTGACTATCTCCGGAAAGATTTACCGCCATTTGAAAATTCAGAAAATTGAGCGAAAAAGGTTTCAGAAATGGCGTTGGAACGGCACCATGAACCCTATTACAAGTGTGCCCTAATTCAATGACGAAGATGCACAGCAGATATATACATACACAGTTAACACTCAAGCCAAATTCAACTAGTCTCCAGGTAAAACTCGACCCAGCTGCTTTGGAGAATTTCTGAGCGAAGTTCCCGTAAAGCTCTTGCAAGTTGGAAACAATTTGGAATCACGTGATATCACTCGTCGTAATTTAAATGAGATTTCCACGAAGTATGCACGTAAATGGAAAAATACAATCGGTTGGTAACATTACTCTATAATTACTCAACCGCCATCAGCACCTGACTAGCTCAAAAACTTCAAATACCAAGAACAGTCATGCTAACCTACACATCTTATGAGGCAATGAAAAAAAAAAAATATCAAAAATGCTCTCCCTTCCTCTCCCTTGCTGTTACCTCACAACCTCTTCATCCCAACTAAGTCATCCATAATATACCTATAAAGGCTTCCAAACCCCCAACCCGCATCGTCTCCAGCCCCACTCTGCGCACCCCCGCTAACCACCACTTTCGGCGCACTCAACGAATTCGTCCACCCACTAAACCACCCCTCTTTCTTGGCGAATTCGACTTGCCTGGGCGCAACCAATTTTGCTCCGGGCATATATTCCGAGTACATCACACTACCAGCGGTTCCGGTATTCGGTGTTGACACTGCCGTTGGGGCCTCAGTCGGAAAGCTACCAGTAGCATTAGGGATAAGAGCATTGTCCTCGAACGCCGAAGTGACCCTTCTAATCGGTGTAGGTGTCATTCTTGTCGACGGGGCACTGAACGTCCTTTTCGGGGTGCTTGGAGGCTCGACGTCGACCTCCATTCCTGCAGACGGCGAAGAAGTTGGAAACGGTACCGCTTGAACGTCAATAATCGGCTCTTCGCTCCAATATGAAATAATCATCGTTCTCCCGCCAATTACCAATTCTCCATTTTCCGAACCATAAACTGCCCGCTCGGCGGATTCTTTATACTTGAACGTAATCCTGACCCAGTTTCCTGGACCTCCTTCTACGCCTGCTAGCGGCTGTGTCATTCGTAATGTCTTGACATCGAGCTGCTCGCGGGGAATAATTTCTGGGTCGTGAAACTTGGATTCGTTCTCTGGTAGACCGGAGTAAGGTTCTAGGATCACGCCGTAATAGCGGCGGAGCGCACGGATCAGATCTGGGAAACGGTCTTCGGAAAAGTTGGCTACACGAACTTGGGTGGGAGTAAAAGCTGCTTCGGAAGGTTTTGTTTCGACGGGAGTGTGATCGAAGGGAAGAGAGTCGTAAATGGAGGCCAGTGGAGGGAGATTATTGTCACCAGAATGGAGGGAATTTTCTTCTGCGGTAGAAGAGTTCCGGTTGCGGGTTCGACTAGGTCTGGTAATACTTAGTTTCGGTTTTTGCTCAAAAGCAGCATCAAGTACTTACGGTCGAGTACCGAACATGGACTTGGGCCAGTAGGTGCCTGGTGAGTTAGGGGGTGAAGAGGAGGCGGTTTTTTTCAGGCTGGGATGAGATACATCAGCAACATTCAAAACTTCACATGTTTTGGCGGGCGACCAACGCAGACTTTCGCCTTCCCTCGGGCATTTCAGCAAGGCCGTAGGGATCCCCATCCTATATCGAGGTTATCAGTATCTGAATCTCCCCCGCAATCAAGCAGAGGCCAAAACGCACCAAAGCTGACCCTAATCCAACCGGTTGCTGGTTCAACGTCTTTTGAATGAATGGCGATGCTGCGGTAGGTACATTTGGGTTCTGCTGTATTGTGGAAAAGGGCGCGGGCTGGCTGGCAAACATGGAGTAATCCTGCGGAGCAGCAATCCCCTGCTTTGAATGCCAGTCGTAAAAGCGCTTCTCTTTGTTGCGATCTGGATTTGTCGCCGTAGAGTTGGCGAACAGCGAACCGGCGAAGGCGGAATTTCCGAACGCGGAGTTCCCAAAGGCCGAGTTGGACACCGTTGAGTAGTCCATCTTGAAGGATTCTTAGAGATGGCAGGTTATGAATACTGTGTAGAGGGATTCCACGGGTTGACGACAGCGAAGATTGTTGAAAAGAAAAAAAAGGCTCTTTTCGCGGGGAGAAAATAATTAAAAAAAAAAAAAAAAAAAAGAGGACGGCGTGGGGGATGAAGACGCGTGCCTGTGGATGAACCAGAACAGCTCTGTTTGCTGAAGGGAGCCGCCTATGGTCTTGGCAAATGCAGTCTAGCCACCCACGGGGCGTTGTTTTAGGTACCCGCCTGGAAAAAGTCACCTTGCAGCCCGGACGAGCCGCTCTCACACACTTCCACGTCGTAAGTATGTAGTGTGAAATAAATAACGTCGTTTTTCGCTATCCCATAACCGAGAGCTTAGTAAGCAGGACGAACAAATAACATCTTGCATCTGGACAACGGCTGTTGCTTTATGTTGTGAAAGAGAAGAGTGTTGAAAGCACAATTTGAGCATATTAAGACGGAATCTATTCGCACAACGCTTACTAGACGATGCACAAGGGTTTAAAAACGGCTTGCAAATAGATTCTATAGCAATACGCACCAGCAACGTCTACGGAAAAACCCTCCTTCATCCGAAAAAACACCGCGAAAATATGCACATTTTCCCTGCAGAGACCTTTTACCACCAACAATTTTGCCATCACTCCTCCGATAGTAATTTTACATGTGAATTAATGATCAAAATCTGTTTTCGTACTTGAAAGATGGCAATAGAGTTGAGTACGGTACTACCTCTTTAATTCGTGATGCCTTCCTTTTCAAAAGACCCCGGCATCTACAAAAAAAAAAAAAGACCCGTCGGGACCTCTTCTTAATCATAAGTACCTTCTCATCCAAGGCTATCTTATATTCGAGTTATTACGGTACCTGGATTTTCCTCAGCGGTAAAGTATAGAGTATGGTACCGGACAGCTAAAAAATTCAATACAGTGACAATCCTTATATGTACCAATCCTTAGGTACCTTTACACTGTCCTGGCACTTTCAAATCCGGAAAGTAGAACCAATTGATTATATAGAATTGTTACGGAGCTAACATTTAGCTTCGTAATTTTGTCTTTGAGCAGATAAGTGTGGCAATTTTACAAACAATCTACACTCTCAGCTATTAATAGGTGTTTTCTCTTTCAGTAATTTAGGAAAGCGCTCGAGTTGAGTAAATATAACACTCCGTAGTTTACACTAGTGGAAGGTTTTTTTTTTTCCAGTTTCTGGCGTGCGGTTGTTACAGTTTTAGAATAATGCGTCGAAAATTTGAATTTAGCTATGCACCACCACAAAACTGAAACAGTGACAAGATGTATTTATACCGTACCGTTTAAGTTAGTATGCAGTATGAATAAACTGACTGTCCGGCACAATACATGTATATACGTAAAAAAAAAAAAAAAAATACCCGGAACGTAGTTCGATGACGTTTGTGGTGCGGCGAGTGCGGAAGACCTGCTTTAACCCCTTGGATGTGCAAGTTATGATGTATGATGCACGTGGAAGTGCGGGTAAGCTGCGAAAAAAATGCCGCCACGAACTCTGGCCCCCGTTTCTTTATGAAGGGATTGTGTTATGATGCGGGACATGTAAAACCGTCCCTCTACACAACAACCAATTTTGACGCAGTAGAGACCCGCAACACAACGCCTTTTCACAAACTTCTCTTCATAGAATTGCTGTTTCGGACCCGCTAAAGCGTTCTACGAAGTCCGTTACTAAATATCCTCACTCGTTGCCGAGATAGTACTTTCAGAAAAAAAACAATCGGTTATTAGAAAGGTTAATTTAATATTAATAAGCGGTTAACACCCTTCAATGCTGTTTTTAGTCTTGTTAATATATTAGTAAGCAAAAAGAAAAAAAACTCGAGGGCGGTTTTACGTCCGCCACTATACGCTGCTTTGATTGATAATTGGAATAATACACTCTTCCTGTTTTTTATCTTCGTCCAACGTGTGAAACGTTTTCAATGGAGAGACTGTTTGCGAATTCTCGAGAATTAGTTTACAATCCGCCCCCAATTCTTACTTGAACAATGGAAACATTCCTTGGCAGAACTGGATTCTCAAGGAATGCAGGAGATTCGGAGTTCCTTCTGCATCAAATCTCAGCCAGGCCGCTACCCCCCAAAGTTTTCGGAAGTGTTTGTCCTATAGGTGCAGCTCCTTAGTGATCGCTTAACATTTATTAATCCTCTATTGTGCAGAGTCGCGTGTACTCCAATTGTTTTACTTCCATACATAAACATAGATCACCCTCGTGGAAACCTTAAAGTTCCCAAACATAGATTACAATTATGTAACGGGGGGAAACGAAGGACAAAACCGACAATAGCAAAAAATTAAACAAACGAAGAATATGAAGAAAGAGAAGAAGCAATAGGAAATACGTCTACCTCCATCTTCTGCTAACAAATCCCCTCTCCACCAACCAATCCTTTAAGTATCCACTAACTGACGAGTGATGTTCTATGAAGCAGCAGAAAAGCATACTGGGAAGCTGAACCGCGAAGAGTCGTCTTGCAGACCATGTGATCGAATACATGCATAGATGAAGATGCTCGAAAGCTATTCATTCCTGCGCCGGTTTCTCTAAAAACGGGATTTTACTACTCTCGCTGAGCTAAAACCATAATATGGTAGGCGTCACTTAGCTTAAAACCAAAATGATAAGAAGCAAAATTCAACTCCCCCTTTTTGTAAATTTTCAGTGTTACGGAAACCGACAGCCAGTAGTAGCT
>JABYPW010000366.1:0-27861 GCA_016880775.1 Phymatotrichopsis omnivora | reverse complement strand
TTTTTTTTTTTTTTTTTTTTTTTTTTTAATTCATCGTGCCAGATAGATAGCTTCACGTACCATCTCTAACAGGCGATTCGTTTGGAGTATCCCTGAATTAACATGTTAGATCTCGTTTCATGGTGCAGTTCTAGGTAGATTGGTAGTAGAAAGCATACCAATTCGTAGCTATGCGAAAGTATATCGGTTAGCTTTGATCACTATATTAGTGGGAGTTTACCGACTCACCAATCGGAATTATAGAACCGATGACAGCTCCCTTTTGGATTAATCAGCACTGTATGTAAAGAAAACACCATCGCAGCCAAAGATTCTTACCATATTGAAAATTCCCCAAAATAGGCCAATGAACTTTCCTTTTTCGCTCTCGGTGGGATATGACTGTTAATTTAATGTTAGCGGAAAGCCCGATCCTCGGAATCCCTAAGCATTACCATCATTACGGTACCCTGAGCACACCACAAAAAGGATGCGCAAACCCCCAACAACGCCCCCGCGAAGATTACAAATCCAATATTTTCAGTGTGGTTGTAACTTAGGAATGAAGCCGAGTAGATGGCATATCCGAAACCGCCAAATGCAAGTGTGGGTTTTGCGCCAACTACATAAATTTCCATTCATTAGTACGTACTATAAGAGAATATTCGAAGGCTGTCTAAGAGGTGGTAGGAACGCACCGAAATTAAGAAATGTACCGGCAAAGAAACCGATGACAGCGAAAGTTGTGTATAGCGCTACATTCGCGTTCGATTGTACGGAATTATCAACCTACGATCGAAATCAGTCAATTATACTTCGCGAGCGGTTCATTGGGGGGAGAGAAGAAAAAAGCTTACTTGGCCAGCTGCCCCCAATCTTTAAATATAGGTGAATTATGAACGTCAGTTTCACGTCTCCTAACTTCGGTTCCATCAAAACACGGGCTTCATGTGCATACCCGCTCAAAGCATTGAACATTCCTATTCATTGAAATTAACTTCCCACTCACATCTTATAGCTTAAACACATCTTATGGTTTAAACTTGGATAAGGTATCTCTTACCAGGACATAGAAAACAGACAAAACCCGTCAATGTAACTGCGGCGCCGTCAATGTCCATTCATGATTAACATCTCTCGTCGCGACCACCAAATATGCCTCTGCTTGATCCCATACGAACCTTGAACTATTGGCGACCGCCATGGCGGAAGTGATACGCCGAATATCTTCACTGAACTTTTAGGAGGTAACGGTGTTAGCTCAGTTGCCTCCGGTGCCTCCTCGCTCGACGGCTTATTATTCACGTCCGTCATGAATATTTCAGATCGAAGGCTCTCAGGCAGAGAGAAATAAGCTTTGAAGTGTATCGAGCCGTAACCGGATTTTGATCGGCAGCAATCTTGAGACACGTTGGAGAGAAGTATGGGCGATTCTCAGAGGAAGGAAGTCACACGAGTAATATACCGCGGTCAACCTGTAAGACGACGCTTCAAGCTTCCTCCAAAAAAAAAAAAAAAAAAAAAAAGGGTCCCGAGAGCCCCCCGATAGTTAAGAAAATAAGTTGGAGCGTGTACTAGTACGCTAGCACTGCATTAGCTCTAAAATCTATCTAATCCTCGAAACGCAGCGATCGATTGGAGAACATGCGATGCATCTAAACAGGAAGGAACGAAGGGTAACCAAAAAGATTGGGGGGTTTTAAGGGCAATCGCTGACCAGCGTTATGCATTCCCATCTGCTGTTTTCGCATGGATTTTAAAAAACGCTCCAGAAGGGATCGTCGAAAAGATAATAGCGCTTTACAGCGATTGGCTCGTCGGAAAACCAACGGTCGGATCAGCTGCTAAATGCGGAATGGCGAGAGGCTCACCCGTTTGCCAAGGTGGCACACGAAATGGAATATGTAACCTCGTGCCTTCTTTGAAGTCCCCATAGCTTGCTTACCTCGCCCGCACCTTAGCTCGTCGTGTCTGTGAACATGCATATAGTACATACTCCCAAACTCTCTATGCCATGTAGGGGTCCCATTACACACATACAACTTATATAACTTGAAGAATTGACTTGAATTTTTCACGCGGTTCTATGCGTATTGTAGGAGTCCGGTACACGCATACATACCCCGCCGCACCGTACTCTACGTGAGAATTTTGGCAGGGAACAACGCGCTCCTACACGCGTACATGTATAATCCCACCAATTTCGAGCCAGAAGCTGCACCGGGCTCGTGAAATTAAGCATTGTGGGTTCCGCCCTTCCCGGGACCTTTTCTCCTCCGGTTTGCAACGTCCACATCCTATTTTTAGAAGCACATCAGCAAACATGCATTTATACATGATCACCGGCAAAAATGCTTATCCAACGCTACGTGTTCGTGGTACAAAACTCGTATCGTATGGTGCGGGCACTCAAGAACCGACATGGGCGGCCATTGGTATTAAGCAAAACACTAAACCTAATTAAGTAATTGTAGGGGTAAAAGTTACACACCGAATTTTAATTTTTTTTTTTTTCCCCCTCGAATCCTGAGAATTAGCCATCCGGAAAAGCCCAAAACTGGCCTTAAATTTAGAAGGATGTTGATTTTTTGGTGGGAAATGCTGATCACAATCCCTGCAAGAAACATTCTTGGCATGTTCTATGCGTGCTTGGCAAAAAATTTGTATGGGGACTTGGCATTTCTGGTGAGCACTTTTGGAGGACATTGGAGGCGCTTACCATACAAAATGGTCCAACTTTGAACGCTTATAACTCACCAACGACTTGACTTTTTTAAATTTTAAAAATGTAACTTTGTAGAGCAGATCAAATGGAACAATTCTACATTAAAAAAAAACTGGATCGCATGTCTTTTTACTGAGTAATAAATACTTCTATGCAGGAGTGTAATCAACCAAAATAGTGTAGGTTCTTGAGTGCCCGCACCATACGGTCACCCTCAGCGGTTCAATTCCCCTTCAACTTTGCAAAAGTCCTATATCCTGGCCGGTTGCCACTCAGGTCGTCGTCACAATATGATGGAGCACTGCCAATCGCAGAAAAAGATCAATGATATCGTATTTCATATCGCTGGCCACGGAGCTCGCTTCGATAATGAGATGCAGCATCTGAAGCGGCAAATGCGCAAGAAGGTAAAGTAGAGTGCATGTGTTTGTTCGAAAATCGGTGGATAAGTGGGATTTGATCCCCAGCTAAGCTCCCATTTTCCGACCACGTGGGACAGATTGCGGCGGATGCTTACATAGCTGGAACTTGTTCGAGTACACGTTTCGGAAGCGCTAACATGTAAAAGTGCCACTGCCTCTTTCAGCTTGCAATACCGCTGATTTTTCTTGTCCTGTGCAGCACACCCTGAGGAGGCATCATTTCATTTCAAATGGAGATAACTATACACGTATCATTTATCGAACAAACCAGCAAGAAATTCTCAAAAAAAATTTTGAGTGTATGTACTCGAGCAGTCTTCGGGATCGCAGCCGACTACACCATGCCGATAACTAGCAAGGCCATGAACTTGGAGCACTATTTATTTTTCACTCACAAGATAAGTGATTCAACCTACAAGAGTTTGCTGAGCTTCCGGTTGCCGAGCCCCCCAAAGCACCAAACCCCACGTACATATCCTAAACTCTATTTATCTATTTTAATTATTTTCCCCATCCCGTTTTTCCCCGCCCGCGTTGAACTTACGATGTGCAGAGACGGAACCCAGGAAAAGCGACCAATTAAAGCAAGGATCAAGCTCATCGAGTGACGTGCAGTGATGACCATATATCGCCGAAGCCTTATTATCACTGGTGCATCGCTATAAGTCTAGAAGGATTTAACCGATCTCTTAATATATCCTCAGCGGGTGTCTCAAGCTCGTGCTCTTTCGAGTTGATACCCCGCTTTCACGAAAAGTAGGATAAATCACCTACTTTTTGGTGGGTAGATCTCTGGTTTTGATTACTGACTCGTGTACGTGCTCCGAAAGGAGCACGTAAAAAATAGAAAGAGAAGTACCTTCGATTATGTGATATCGTTGTGTTTTGCTGGCCGATGGGAAGAGAGAAAGAAGATGGTTCGGAAAGAGAAGACACTTACTCTCGATCGTATCGTTGCGTAGTATCGCCGATCGATAGGTTATGGTGAATGTGCAGGTGCGGGGGGTATTACACATGCACACATTCACGTCAGCCGTTAATCATCAAAGTTCCGCAGCTCAAGTTTTCTATTTTTGAGCGTAAGTGGCAAACAAGGGCAAGTGGCAAACAAGTGCAGATTGCAGATGGTTCGAGCTTCTAAAATTTAAGCTTATTCATGAAGCTTGGTTTTGAACCACATAGGTACATGCGTATGCACATGTACGCGTATATTCGTGGGGAGTTTATTAGGAACCAGATGTTAATTTACATCGATAATGGCGAGGGTTTGAAGTGAGTCTTACTGACGACTAAGGCGAGGAGAACTGGGCCAGAGTGGGTTAAAACATACAGAATGGTTTAGATATTTTTGTGAATTTGAACGATGAGGAGAGCAAAAATTAGCTTCCAGTAGGGAGCCATAGAATAAAGTTCCACTTCACATCAGCAGTTTTATATGAATTCGTGATCGTGGCGTCGCTGGTACGTTTGACAAGTGTCGTACAAGTTCACACCCTCGTTAATTATATAACTGGTAGCTGAAAAATCGGTCTATTCGCCACAACACCCTGAGACACATTGATTGGAAGGATTTTACGCAGGAATGGGGTGAAGGTGAAGGCAGATGAGGTGAAAGCAGGTGAAGTGGCCGCTATTTATTAGGTATCCTTGCATCGTTTTCCTTTTGGGAAGTTTGTTCGGTTTCCCCCGTCTTTTTCAAGCAACTGCATGAACGCTTGGGAGTAAAATTCCATAGTACAAAAAAGTGTATTCGACAAAGGCCATAAGGAAGTAGCAATGAGTCAAAAACTTTTCTCACCAGTTTTCAATAATTTTGGTACAACCTGCAGCCGGTAACTGCTGCTCGGGTTGGTTACAATTTGAAACATAGTAAAGAGATTTTTCGGAGCCTTTTTTTTTTTTTTTTTTTTTTCCGGCGACGAGTTATTTTTACTGTCAAGTGGTGAGAAGTTTGAATGCAGCTAGGTGTGACCACGCATGATTCCAGAGTGATATTTCATGCGATTTCTTCCGTTTCTTATGTAAGTACTCACGAAAACTCCTCCCCAAGGTACGACAATGCTGTATAGATATATTTTAGGAAACAAAATTTATGTAACAGTCGGCTCTGTGTGATATCTTTTTCTGCTATTAATGGAGGCGGATGTAGCCAGTTCGTCGAAGCCGAAAACTGCTTGAATGCCACGCGATCGGAGTGGTCTCTGCCAAAATGCCATAAAAGTAGTTATATGCCACTCCCCTTCCTCCTCAAAGATTGCTTTTTCTCAACCGTCACGTACCAAATACAGTTCGCTCTCTCGCACGGCAATGCTGATGTGAATGCGGCTCACCCCCCTGTGAAAAGCGAGACCCGTCGCAAAGTGCAGCGTTGACGGCTGCTGTTTCCCCAGCCCGTTTAAATAATCGGCAAACTTCCGACTTACCAAAAGAGGTAAAGCCCGAAACAACTTTGGAGCGTCGCCCAATACAAAAGAGGACAATTTTTAAATTAGCGACGACTCCTGTGACCGTGACATTTGAATATTCTGGCGACAGTGATAGGCCTCTTGCGGCAGCGTGAAGTTAATTTGTTCCTTCTCACTATGATAACCAAATCTTCATCCACAAGTTCGAATTCTCAGCTGGCCAGGGATAACTCGGAGAAGAGTCTAACGCTCTGGAGGAACAAGGATGGGAGGCAAAGCTTAAACCAACTAATAAGCCTCTGAAATCAATTCCGAATAAACAGAAAATTTAAAAGGATATTTCTTTACGCTGCGGTGACCGTGCATATGTAGCGGGTCAACCCCAAGGAAACATAGGAACCACGTGCATTGCAAGAGATCGGATGTCCTTCAAATAAATTTAAGCTATCAACCCAGAATTTCCCTTACTTTCATTAAAACTTCTATCGGTGAGGGATGCTCGCAGTATCTGCGAAGACTATTCCGTATTTTACTATATATATGTTAACTTGTATTGTTTTAAGATTTTGTTGGGCATCTTCGGCACATATTTTTATGACAGGGGCTCGAAACGCAGTGCGTTGGATCATCCACGCCATCGATATCACCACCAGCGATGAAAGGGTCTTGTGTGGCCATCCGACCACGACTCGTCAAGGCTTGTCCACGATGGGTGACGGAAGGTAGTGAAGTTTGCGCCACGTTGTCGGGGTGCTTACTCATCACGAGGCATGCGTCCAGCCCCAGCGACGCAGGAACAGCGTCATACCTCGAGGCTCGACTGCTTATCACTCAAACACATGCACATGTATATGCAAACTTACTCTAATTATGCACGGGCCTCGGAATTGACATTTATGCTTAACCATTGCGCGCCTTATCTTTTGTTTGACCCACCTGCGATTCATTTCTTCAATCCTTCTGTTCTTTTTAGCGCGCGCCTTAGACCGGTAGCATGCTCAGACAGTCCATTTTCTCACTTCACCGCCTGATTCTTTTCATCTTTGCCGCTGTCTCGTCAGCGCAAAATTTCGGCAATTCAATGTCATTTACTGATCAGAATTATTTTCGCACCACGGTGCTCGATTTTTTTAATCAGAATAGGAGGAACCACAATGCGTCGGATTTGGTATGGAGCGATAGTCTTGCGAGAAACGCTTCGGCAGTCGCAAGGCGGTGCGACTTAGATGTGGGGGTGAGTTGAAATTCGAGGATTCATGCACGGTGTTGCTTATTTTCTTTTTTTTCAAATGAGGTTTATTATGCTAATTTTTCGGTTTAGCCCGGTGCACAGTCATATACACTATCCTCTGGTTATCCAAACCTCACTTCCGCGCTTCAACCTTATATTGCCGAATCGGCGTTGTATGATTATTCAAATGACGTATATTCAACAGCCACGGAGAGGTTTACACAAATGTTATGGAAATCTACCGCGCAAGTTGGTTGCACGGCGGCAGAATGTAATGGGCGAGTCGACATAAATGGAGTTGGCGGCGCGCCTGGCTGGTTTCTGGTTTGCGCTTGGAATCCTCCGGGAAATGTTAGGGGATTGTTTGAGGAAAATGTTGATCCGCTAATTAGTGGGACGGAGAGAATCACTGCACGAGGGGTTATGAGGCGAGTACTTGGCATCGTGCTCATGCTGTTGATATGGTGGGCTGTTTAGAAAAATGACTATGCATAGAGTACTTCGAAACGAGAAGTGAGCTCGAGATGATGGGCACAATCATGGCATAAGCTGCATCGGTTATGCTATTGAGGGCGAATACTTTTCCCCCTTCAACGGTTCCCCGAGTGCTATTTATTTGGAATGAGGGTACACTCATTTTTAAGACACAGTTTCTTTTTGCTTCTTCCCTGTTTATTGCCCTGGATTTTAAAGATACCCCCAACAGTACACTGGACTTAGCTATGTACAATATTTTTTTTTTTTTTTGCGTATTTTCAATGTTCTTGTCTTATACAACTCAGATCTTGGTATTAACTCAAATCCCATTGCGGGAGAGGAGGCATGATAAACCATAGCCTCTCCCTTGTTGATGCTTCTCTTACGGCAGAGTATGGAAGATGGTAAATTACCGCTGGAGAATAGCTAACAGGTTCTATGAAGGGAAAGGAATGGTTACCGCGAGACAATAGAGTATATAACGTCACTAGCAAAAATGGCTTGCAAGCACCGAAGTTCTGAGGCTAGGCAGGAGTGCTTTGGGGCAATAGCTCGCTTTGCGCAACTTACTTAACTGTGTTTATGAAGGATAGTGAAAAGATGCAGGTTTTGTGGCATGTGGAAGGGGCCGTTTTTTTTTTTTAATCTTTTTTTTTTTTTTTTTTTTTTCTTTTTCCCTTTTTTTTTTTTTTTTTTTTTTTTTTTTTTTTTTTTTTCCTTTTTTCCCTTTTTTCCTTTTTTTTCCTTTTTTTCTTTTTTCTTTTTTCCTTTTTCCTTTTTCTTTTCTCTCCTTTTCAAAAAAAAAAAAAAAAAAAAAAGGAGTGCAGGGTAATGGGTGTTGACAAGATTCGAAACACGGAGTGAAAAGTTACATGTAAATGGAAAAGGCAAACAAGAGCTGCCACATGACAAAAAGAAAATATATATATATATATATAGTTCATCTAGGATGAATCATCATGTCCACGACCAAAGAGAATAACGGTCCTTACCCTACCGAGTCGACAACGTTTTAAAATCCAGTCTCTCAACAGATTTCCTTCTGCATCCATGTAGTGATGAACAGACGTTCTTTATGAATATATGTTTCCTTATTATTATTAAAACAATTATCAAAACATCCCCGGCGGCACTTGGAGCGAATGCGGTATCTTTTCTCCAGGGCGTTGCTACGTGAGTTACACAACGTTAACAACTTTTTCACGCGTATTGAATATCCAGCTCAATGGGTTTCCAATATAGTACGTGATACTCCCCAGTTGTATTCATTGGGATAGATTACTTTGGGTAAGCAAGATTATATTCCATAATCCCTGCACGTGTGTATAGACGAATACCCCTGGCATCACTGTATCAGCAGCATGCCTCGTGATGTATAGACAACCAAGGCACCCTCATTTAAACCAATTCAGGTAACGGCTTAGAAGATGTATGTACGAGGTCTGGCTTTCATTAATATCTATAATCAATTCAAATTCATCATTATTGGGAAGTCTCTGAAGTTTCCAAGCTGCAGTTTATTGGCGCGCCCGCAGCAGAAGTGCCTCCTCTAATTGGCACACTAATATTTAACCTTCCCGGCGACGTGTAATCTAGATGTGTGGAACATTTGTGGTATAGATATTTTGTTTCAGAAATATAGAGTACTTATTGGACATGTCTTCATCCCAGAACTCCCCTCCACCAGGGGGTTTCCTCTACTATATATCCTTTTGGAATCATTTTCCCTCCTATATCTGAAAGTTGTGGTATACTCCACCACCAGTTTCAAATTTATACCATGGCAGAACCTGAAATCAAGTTACTCTAACGTCCACCCCGCTGGTACCAAAGTCTTCTAGATTAAAAATCTCCATATGAACTCTGTAGCCATCCATTTGAGTGAAACAAGGATGTTTTGCTCAGGGCTAATATATTTTCGGAGGCCAAGAAAAAAAAAAGCAGATTGGGCTGCTATATGAGTCTCTACAAAGTCATTAAATAGATCTCCAAAACAAGAACCTCCGGTGTCGTGGTTTTCAGCACTATGTCTCGGGTCAGTGGATTTTGCGCCGCGGGGGGTTGGCTCGGCTGTGCATGACATAAGTATCTCGACAACAAAAATGCGGAGGATTGGATAATATAATGATATAGAATATATAGAGAATGTACGACGTGACACAGCACAGAAAAGTTATTAGGATGCGACTTGCAAAATCATGCAGCGCAGACCAAGGAACAAGAATGGAATCGATACGGAGGACCAAGGTTTTTTGTTGGCCGGAAGGACGGATCAGGAGGAAAGGCAAGAGGTTTAAATAGACTACGCCGTGGCAGCCGCGCACAGAAGGATGTTATTCCTTGGCCATCAGCGCAGCGAAAGTAGCTAGGTGCACGCAAAAAAGGCCGGAAGGCTACTTCAACTCGATATGTAGGTTCATGCAAAGGATGTTGTGAACGGAAACTGGAGGAATAATGTTATGTTCTTGGCAAGTTTTTGCGCAAAAAATGCAAGTTGAAAATAACAACAACAATAATAAGAATAATAATAATAAAAAAAAAAACAGCAGAACCGTATCACATATCATGTGAAAAGCTACTTCCCCTCTTCTTACTTAAGAATTGAACCAGAAGGCGCAGAGTTAGACAAGGAAGGGAGGTAAAGGGAGGACGAGGAGCTCATATATACTAATATAGACGACCCGGGTTAGTAGCTTTTCGCCAAAAGTACCCGCACAAGCAAGGGTATTGCTAACGTAAAGTAATTGTACGCATTTTGGAAATTCCAACAGACCAGCCTCAAATCCTTCGTCGACATGTATACCTAAGGTGTAACTTTTACTAGGAAAGGTTCGGTGTTAATAGAATTATTAGGAAAGCTGTGGACCACACACAAGGAACAGACAGATTGTTCATCTGTTTATACACAAAGCATCATGGTATAAAGGTTGTGCGTAATACGGGTGATTGATTCTTTGGAATTCGAGTGATAGTTGGTGACGTTGAATTTATTATTTGAGCATCTCCCATTTCGTTAAGGATTTACTCACATGTATAGCCCATTTAAACCTTTTCTTAAACGCTCATTTTTATAATAACTGACATACAGGTGTCTTTCAGGCAATGTTCCTTGCGTCTTAAAATTTCTGGGGGTAAAAATTTTGCTTGGTGTCGTGCGTACATGTACATGTGTAGTAGATACGTATTCCGCAAGTGCATCCATGGCCGACGGACAAAACATCAAGTGCACGTGATGTTTTTTGTTGGAATATGGACAATCGTGCCGGTGTTTTCTTTTCGGATCTTTTGTTCTCCGTTTGTTTTTTTCCTTTCTTGTGTGTTCTCGCCTATGTGCTTCTCTCGTCTTTTTGCATTTCCATTCCGACTTGCATATCAGTTAGTCTCTTGCCTTGTGTGTTCGTATGTCTGCATATTCGTTTGTCGCTTGCCTTCTGTGTTTTTCTCTCTTCTGCTTTTCTGTTTGCATATGTTTTCTGTCAAGTTTGGTTTCTCTGAGGAAGATATAAGATGGAATGTTTTTGTTTTTTGAGTCTCTCCTTTTCAGTTAGTTCTAACGAATACAATTTTTCCCCCCCCTTTTCGTAAAAGGTTTAATGACAAGATCAATTGCACACTCTATACAAACCCTTCTTTAGCTGTTTAAGCACTCTCTTTTCCACTACTAATAGCTATGCTGTCATTTCCTCTCCCATTTTCACATACAATTATCACTTGCAGCTTTCATATTAGTTTGTAGTCCTCTGAGCTATAGCTAAGTATATCAAGTCTTGGCTACTCAAGCACTACCTAGCAGTGTTTGGAGAACTTCTATAACTAGAACTCCCATCTACCTATATTTTACTCTTAAACAGCAATTCTGTAAGATTGAAGTCTCTTATAGACTTACTTAGGTCTGTTGCACCCTATATTAAACACTATTTTAATTAATGATAAGACCTTCAAATACTTGTCTATTACACTTAGCTATAACAGATATAGATCTACTTAGAAACTAGAGGATGTACTAATGTCACTCCTTAATACAAAAACTCTAAATAAACTGTGACAATTTACCACTATCAAAAGCTATATATTCATCAAACCAAATAGTTCAAAAATCTGTAATTGGTAGATTTAATTTTCTAAATACTCATTGGACTTTGAAGTTATATGCTTTTCCCAATTATTTCATTGGACTTTGAAGTAGTATCCACAATTATATAAATATTCTATACATAAATAAATAACTATAGAAACAAAATTCCCTAAAGTAGGAAACATGAATACTATAATTCACTTATTTTTACATCTGCTATAGCTTTGGTCCTTTGCATAAACTTAGTTATACATACATAGTAGAATCCTTCTATATATTAGTAAAACCTACACCTTTAGCAAAACAGAGTCAGGTCTCATAATCTATACATATTCCCATGTTACAAAACATTTTTTGACATTTTAATCAAAATGCTTATATATTTTCCAGTATGAAGACCTAAGTATTAAAATCGGTACCTCTAGCCAAGTGTCAGAAGCAAGTGATATGTAAAGGAATTTGCTATCATAATCTCTGAAGCTAGAAAGAATACCAAGATTACTATAAACAATGCTATGCAGATACTATATAATTTAAACTAATATGAATCTAGAGTTTTTACTATAGTGAAGACTATTATCTACTATATGATTTAGCCGTATGAAGGTTACTCTGACGGCGCTTAGCGGATGAAGGTACGTCCTGACGCTCCTATGTATGCGACTATGTCTTTGCTTTTAATTGAGTGTACACGCCCTGTCCATATAACAGTGACCGAAGGAATCCAAATTCCTACTATATGATTTAGTGTCCTTTTATTAAGCATAGAACCTGACCACTAACATCTCTTTCTTAAATGTAAAGCTCTAAAACTAAGGCTATTAAGATATTCTCTAATAAAGAGCTACTGAACAGTTGATGTATTAATAAGAAATCAGATCTCATATGGTAATATTTGACCCCAAATTTAAAAATTGAATCAAAAAATTCTTCAATATCACTTGACACAGCTGAAAGTAATACACATGGTAGGAGGGATTGAAAAAAATAAGAACTTGGGTATAAACACAAGTATTATAGACCAAATGCCTCTTTACTTTCCTTTGGTCACTATTATACGGACAGGGCGTTTACATTCAATTAAGAACAGAGACATAGTCACATACATAGGAGCGATAGTCGCTAAGCGCCGTCAGGGTAACCTTCATACGGCCGTATTATAGACCAAATACCTTCTTGTACTCCCTCGGTCACTATGTACGGACGGGGCGTCGCACTCAATCAAGAGCATATGACATTATTATAGACCAAATATGAAGCTCTATATATATAAAATATACCCAAATTCCCGAATTTCCTCATTTAATGTAAAAACTTAGGGTCAAGGGATATTACATATAAATAAGATACTCTAATAAAAAAAAGTATTAAATTTACCCTATAGAAGTACCTCTGTTTTTGCTTAGTTAGGAAAAACACTTATAGATGTTCCAGATGTAGTTATTTTAGATATGTTCTTAATTTTATGAAAAACAACTTTTCTATAGTAATTGTTTCAATTTTCAATCATATTTTACATTATATTGATAGAACTTACACTACTGTATCAATTGCAAATAAAATATTTACAGTTCAAAGAATTATGCAGATAATCTCCAGTCTATAGAGTACCTTCTACTATATTATCAGGTAGAAATATGTTGTTAATCTAAACTTACTCTTTACTAAATAATTGTTTTGTTTTATAAATGGGTTGGGCAGTTTTTGACACTTTAGTTTTTTAGTCAAGTTATATATGACTAAGCAAAGGTAATTTATTATGCATTTATCTATCTAAGATAGTTTAATAATGAAACCTTTAGCTTAATAACAATCATACATATCCTTTTTCTTAAGCCCTGCTATTTTCCCTACATAAACTTAGTGTTATATTACTAGAGTATATAAGAAACTCAATAAACTATATCATTATTACACTGTAAGTATTACAGCTAAATTACCTTGGATAGGCAAGTCTAGAACACATTACCTTTGTTTAGTCAGATATGATTTGACTGAGAAACTAAAAGGTAAAAAATAGCTTAATTTGTATGTAAAATGCGACAATTATTTGGTAAAGAGTAACTTTACATTGACAATATATTTATATCTGATATTATAGCTAAAAATACTATATAAACTGGAGACTATTTGCATAAATCCTTGAGCTGTAAATATTTTATATACAATTGATAGAGCAGCGTAATTTCTATGAATATTATGTAAAACATATGAGTGCAAATTGAAAAAATTACCATGGAAAAAAATTTTTTTTTTGTAAAAATTAAGAACATATCCAAAATCAGTGTATTTGAATTATTTATAAGTGTTCTTTCCAACAAAGCAAAAACAGAGGTGCTTCTACAGAGCAATTTTTTCGTTGTTTTGTCGAAGTGTCCCGTTCGCACGTGATATCCCAGACCCCTGGCGTTTACGTTAAGTTCCTAACCTCGTTGAACATTGGAGAACGTAACAAGGCGAGTGGCAAGATATTATGCACGAAGCAATCCCTTAATCCTGAGAAGTGCGTCAGCAAATTAGCCTTGAAGGTGTCTTTCCACCATGACAATTAACCATTTGAAGGATTCGATGATGATTTTTTTAGACGATTGCAAGCTTAATTGTTGCACTGATAATTAGCAATGCTATTGCGCTTATGCATAGAAACTACGGATCAGAAAGTGGTGGATCGAAGTCTGGATTGAATGAGAAGACGGAAACATTTTCATATGTAGTTAATACCACATTATTAACAATTTTCTTTCTTTCTCTTTTTTTTTTTTCTTTTTTTTTCTTTCCTTTTTCTTTATTTCTTTTTCTTTATTTCTTTTCTTTTCTTTTTTTCCTTTTTATTTTTTTTTTCCCCCCTTTCTTTCCCTTTTTTATTTTATTACTTCCGTGTTTCCCGGAGTCTGAGACGAATGCCGGATTGACGCGAGGCTATGAATCTTCCATGAATAACTAGGTCGCATTATGTGATGGATTTTTCGGAGGTAAGTAGCATATAGACTATGTCTGTGCATACAACCTGATGCCTCAATAGAAGAGCTTTGTACTTACATGTGCGTGAATGATGCAAACAGCTCGACGGACACAAACGAGTGCTATGCTATGATCCACCGATGCCAAGATATATCCCATGATCACCCTCTCTGCACCACAACATCGCGTCTTCTTTGTCACGAAACACGTCTCCCCAAAATTTTCGCCTTGTCAACCCCACGCATGACATAACATAACCATGGACGATCACGACTCGGCCTGCGCGAATCCCATTCTCCTCGGTTTCCTCAAAGACTATCATGACAAAGCTAAAGAAATCAATAGCAAAGGCGCAACAACCTACAAGCGAGCCTACGAATCTATGAAAGCATGTCCGATCACCTTCCAGCACCCCAGCGAAGCGGTCGTACTAAATGGTTTGGGCCCGAAGCTCATCGAGAAGATGACAGCCGACTTGGAAAAATATTGCAGGGCGAACGGACTACCAATGCCTTCTGTGCCAAAGAGGGGGAATGGTATGTTCACGTTGACCCGAGAAAGAAGCCGAAAATTTCGAATTGCAAGAAGCGTGTTGATCAGGAATGAATGGCACAGCCAGAAGAAAACATGACCTCCTCGAAGCAGCAAACGAAGCAGTCGACATCACACACCCCCCCAACCCCGCCGCCAAAAAGCGGAAAACAAGACCCTACCTTCCTACCTACCGCAGCGGGGCGTACGCACTTCTCACAGCCCTTTACTCCGAAGATCGCGAGCTGAACTTGACCAAGCAGCAACTTATACCCCTTGCGCAACCGCATTGCGACAGTTCTTTCGATGCACCCAGTGAGCCCGGGAAATTCTATACTGCTTGGGCCTCTATGAAGACGTTGTTGGATAAAGATCTAGTTTACGGCAGGGGAAATCCGAAACGGTATTGTCTTACGGAAACTGGAGTTGAGGTTGCACAGGGACTTGTGGAAGTTGGACGCAGGTCTGCCTCTGTTGGCATCTTACGGGAATCAACAGGGAATGTGGGGAGGAGTGAGACTGCTGCTAAGTCTTCGGCTGATCCTTCGAGTCGAGGTGGGAGACAGAAGGAAAATAAACCGACAACGAGAAAAAAGGCGCCAAAGAGGGGGGCGATGCCGGCAGATGATGATTCGGATTTGGAGGGAATTGCTACCAAGATGGACGCTGCAGCCGCTTTAACAAATGAGAAAACCATGGCTTTGAGAAGGAGGCTACAGGCGCTGTTTTCGGACGCGCCACAGGAATATGGTGTACGGCATTCAACGGACAAGAATAAAAGCAAGGATAAAGATAAAGATAAGCCTCGTGTGCCAAGTTCCGAAGAGCCAGGTAGAGCAAAATCCACTTCAGTTGTTGAGCCGTTCATCTATGTGGATTTAACAACCCCTTCTCCACCCCGCGATGCTGGCCACATTTTAAGTAGGAATACTTCTCTTCCCCTCGAATCCGCCCTCCCCGCCGTATCCCACTCTCCACCACCTCGTACAAAGACCTCCGCCCCAACCACATCATTCCCCCCAATTTCCAGCGCAACTTCCACCTCCCAACAATTAGCCCAACTCTCGCCTCCAGTCTTTCCCCCTTTCACCCCCGAAGTTCTCAAAGCCGGCACCTTCACTATTCACTTTATCCTCGATAACCGCGAAGTCCGCTCCAAAAACGACCGCGAATATCTCCAACGGAATCTCTTTGACGTCGGTATCGAAGCTCTAACACGTCCCTTGCAAGTTGGCGATGCTCTCTGGATCGCGAAAGAAAAGGGAGGCCTTGGACGGGAGATTGTGCTGGACTACATCGTTGAACGTAAACGACTGGATGATCTCGTGGGGAGTATTAAAGATGGACGATTCCATGAACAGAAATTCAGACTTAAGAAGAGTGGTGTGAAGAAGGTTATCTATATTATCGAGGATATTACTCTGAGAGATGTGGATGCGAGCATGCAGGATGCTATGGATACGGCAGTGAGCTCGACGATGGTCGTGAGTGGGTTCTTTGTTAAGAGGACGGCGAAGTTGGACGATACTATCAAGTATCTGGCTAGTTTGACGAGGTTGTTGGAGAGTACTTATCAGGTATTTCCCGCCCCCGGTGGTTTCGCAAAGGCGTCGGTGTGGCTAATAGAGCGCAGAACCAAGATCTATATCTAGCTCCGGATGACCTAATTGAGTCGCGCACGTACCAAGCGTTCATGTCGCATCTTAGCAACACCTATCCGGGAAAGTCTTTTTACCTCCTTTACGAAACGTTCTCATCCCTCGTTTCCAAATCTGCAAGTTTGACACTGAGAGACATATTCTTGAAAATGCTCATGTGCGTCCGTGGCGTAAGCGCAGAGAAAGCGCTGGAGATTCAGAAAGTTTTTGGAACTCCGAGAGGATTGGTTGAGGCTTTTGAGAAGTGTAATAGTGAGGGGGAGATGAAGGATATGATTATGAAGATGTGTGAGGGGGCTGTAGCGAGAAAGAAGATCGGAAAGGCGCTGAGTGCGAAGATTGCGGAGGTTTGGGCTGGAGTTGGGGCAGAGGAGGATTGATTTTTTTCGGTTTTTTTCAGTTTTTATATATATATACATATACTTTAAGGGTTGGTGCATTTGAAGTTTTTGCATGATCTTATAGGTTGTTTAGATCATCTGGGTTTTGTGAAAAAAAAATTGGTACACTGTATGTAGTATACGTTGTTCTTTGAAGTATATTATACCTAGTAGTTTTTGAATATTAGAACTCAAGAATTATGTTCCCCCGGGAGCATTTGCGGGAATATTGCGAATGAATATGAAAAGTAGGATGATGCTGGTTCGTTCTTCCGGCTGTCATGGATAAGGAATCCAGCTTTGAAGTAATCCGCAGGTACAGTCAAAGAATGAAGGGTGTCCATGGGATACATTGATTCCTGCTAGCCTTGGTTGCGTCTCTATATTTTAGCTACCATTATGAAGGATTCCTGGCAGTGTAGGTAATATTGTCGGTACAATCTGTTCCTTCTAACTTTTTCTCCCGTTGCCTTCGTACCTTGTGGGGGGGGAGTATTATTCTCTTTATGCGAACGGAGAAACAGAATAGTAGGAAACGGGCGGGGAATGAATATAAAAACACAAGCAAAAGACGAATCCAACAAATCAGCTGATCAGAGTGTACAATGAAAACAAGCGTGGACTCCCGTGTATTACTTTGAACAACATATTCCAGTACATTTTTCCTCTTAACATATGTTTTCCTGTAAATCAGGAATATTGAAATCAAGCTGAACGTTCTCCATCAGCAAACATCTTATATGTATTATATATATAGCCCATTCCATGGCCAAAGCATCTGTTCCGCTCGCAATTTGAAACATCACCAGTGTAACATATGCAATCCGGTAGCAATCACCATTCTCTTTTCTTCTTGGCAGTTGCTCCACGGAGGCAGCAAATATGTCTAGATGCAACAGTATCTATGTTGTAATTGCAGAGCATACTTTGTTGCAGAGATATACATAGCTGCTAGGCACTTGCAGCTCATAATCCGCTCCGAATGATGCGCCTCTAAGTGGTCACGCATACGTATAATCCTAGCTATCAGTGAACCATGTACGCGAAAATGAGAGGTATTTTTGATCTCTGGGACAGCGATGGCACATATTGGATGTGCCACAAACGGCCTTTCTGTAAGCTTATGAGCACTTTTTTTTTTTTTTTTTTGAAATGGGAAATTCACCAACTATCACTCGCACTTTACCGCCGCGGATCACATATAGCAGCAATGTTTTGCGTATGCGTGAATGCTAAATAATCTACTTTTCGTAGTATGTAATATACCTAGCGTTTATTCTCTTAATAGTGGCCGAATGCGTACATATACGAACCGCATTGCATGTTCGTACATCGACATCGTGGTGGATTATATGTACTAGTACGTTTTGTTGGGTTTTATTCAATCGTGAATGTTCTTCTATAAGTTCTATTTGACCAGCATTTCGGGTTCTCACATGCGGGATGCAAGGGTAAACGGGAGAGTCTGGATAGGAAACATGTGCGTATGGCAATTTTGTACCTTCATCATTTTCATTTAAAATTTACTTACTCCCCCTTCTTCGCGGAGTTAGACTTGTAGGGGTAGAACTCTTTTCTCTCTTATTAGCCTCACACTGCCTACAATATCCTTAGCAGGAACTCGAAACAAGAATGAAAAAAATTATCCAGTTTAAATATTTGAATATCCTTATTTATACAAGAGAGCACTGTGTGTAGCAAGGTTATGAGGTTTTTAGAAGTATCCTCAATACAAGGTATAATCGACTAAAGCACAATACACAACTCGAAATTTGCCACCCAATATCAAAACGATAATTACCAATCCCAACGCCGCTTAAATGGATAACTGTGCGTTGGATATAACCTCCAGACCCACGTTCAATTTCAACAACCAAAATGATCAAAAAAAATAAAAAATAAAAAAAAAAAAAAAATCCAACCCTCCTCTCCTTTCCTCCCATCGACTGTGCGAATCAATCAACCCCTCATACATCATCCTCCCAAATAGCGATCCTGGCCTTCTCCCTCTCCTCCTCTTCAACCTGTTTCTTCTCTCGTTCCTCCTGCTTCTTTTTCTTCTCCGCCTCCCTCACAGCTCTATCATAGTCCCGTTGCTCTTTCGTACTCTTAGCCCTAACTCCTAACGCCGCAGAAATCATCCTCCTCGCAACCGCGTCCGTAGTAGCTGGTCTTTCCGTCTTTTCGGTCTTTTCGAGCCCATCCCTTGCAAAAGAATCTGGCGAGAGAGGGGACCTCGGTCCTGCAATCGACGAAACGGAAGAAGAATTCCGGTGATGAGAAGACGTTTCGGGAGAAGTTGGAGTCGGTGGTGGCGGGCTAGGGATCTCTGGATTCTCCGTTGCGTCTGTGTCGGAGGACGACGAGAGCTCGTCGTTCCAGTTGTCGGCTATTACCTTCTTTTTTTTTTTGGTAGATTTTGTAAGGGCATTTGAGGAGGGGAAGGTTTGGATGGGTTTGTGCGTGGACTGGAGGGAGAGGTTGGAGAGGGAGTCGGTAAGATCTGGAAGTGTGAGCTGAGATTTGGGTTGCGGGGTATACAAGGAGGGGACAAACCCTTTGCGGATGAAGCTTCGCTCATTCTGTGGTAGATAGCAATAAAATTGTAGTAAATAGGAGGAGATAAACGACCAACGATGGGTAGGAAGTGCAAAACGTATAAACGAATAATAAATAACACGAAGCGATATCGCTATTCACGTCTTTCCGGCGGAGGACGTTGACAGGGGGGAGAGGGAGGTGAAAGAGGGGCCAGAGACTAAAGGATCGTGAGTAACTTTTCGTAGCGGGGTGAGGCTGAAAGCAGGATTGACGTGACTAAATATAGTTACAGCACTATAAACAAGCACTTAGTACCCTACTCTACATACATATACATATATCTCTCCCACAGCATTATATGAACGTGTGCTGCATGCAGGTGCTTGTTCCTATGGAGTCCACCACATTGGGCTGACTCTCGATTCGATGTTTTCCCCAGAGATCTGCATTACATGCACATCTGGAGTAGAGAGTACCACTTGTACTAGTATGTACATGTAGATAGGGAGATGTCTGATAAATATCGATGAGGCTCATCCCCACATGGCTTAGCGAGTGAAGGTGCATACCTGACGCTCCTACAATGTGTGACTATGTCCTTGCTCCTAATCGAGTATACACGCCCCGTCCACATTGCAAGTGATCGAAATGAGAAGCTAATTGCCCATCCCCCACATGGCTCTCCGCAGACAGCTCCGAATATGGCGGGGACAACGTCGGGAATGAGCGAATTCCGGAAGGAACTTGCCGGTCAACTGCCGAGACTGTCTATAAATTCCCAACATCCTCGAATTGCTGCAATAATGCTTTGCATATTTCTTACCCATCCCTTGCAATTGGTCTGGACTTTCTGCTCGAATGCCCATTTTCCCGAGCTCGCTCAATCGGATTTAATCCGGTGTCGGACCCAATCAAGCTTATCTACTCCAGACTTCGGTGCTTGAACAAGCTGGAATTTTCCCGGCGACGTAGCTCGCGTGCTTCGTACCATCCTATAATATCTTTTGACGTTTTTCAATTAGAGCAGTTATGTACCAATTTTGTACGGCAACCTCGAAAGTACTAGTTCCGCGAGGTTGCCGATGTTTTTCGGCGACCGGGGGAAAGGGCAGGTATGAAGATACGATAGGGAATTTGAAAATTGGGAGCCATACAAGGGTTATTTATCAGGGGTTTACGGGTTCGTTTAATAGCGAAGATTTAGGGTGGAGTGTTTTGCTGAAGTTGAATTTGAGTTTGGAATGTAGGGAAGCAGGTTCGGCATTCCTTTATGCTCTCGAAGTATTTCCTTTTTTCGCCTTCGTGCCTTTTGGTTTCTACATTTTTATATCTTTATTCCATTTTCGTAAATATTGATATATATTGTACATCTATTATCATTCTTTCCTCTCAATGTGCGGGAGGATATCTATTTTTGAATTGCCATATTCTGAGTATGGCTCATATCCCAATGTTCCTTTTCACATTCGCTACCATACCATGCTTCTGCGCTCTTAAAGCCGAGCTCTCTGATACTTCCATAGGCAACCGCAAACGCCATTCAAAACATCGAATACGGCACCAACATAGTCGGCGGTATATATACCTACATTCCCCCCCAAAAAACTGACATAAAACCACATATACTAATAAACCTAGGCGTCACCCCTAACAAAAGCGGAGAGCATTTGGGCCTTCCCCTCTTCCCAAATGTAAAAGAAGCAGCGAAACACCTCAAGCCGGATGCAACCGCCGTCTTCGTCGCGGCTCACCACGCTGCAAAAGCCATCGAGGACGCTATAGAAGCCGAAATACCCCTAGTCGTTGCTGTAGCAGAACATGTACCCGTTCATGACATGCTCCGGGTACCGTTCTCCGTAATTCCAATTCCGGAGGAATAAACTAACGGCGTCCCAGATTCACTCAATACTATCTACGCAATCCAAAACCCGTCTGATAGGCCCCAATTGCCCCGGAATTCTTAATCCCTTCTCGCACACCCGCATCGGCTTTATGCCGCATCCCTCGTTTCTCCCGGGTACTATCGGCATTGTATCAAAATCTGGGACACTATCTTACGAAGCCGTGTCCTCTACCACACGCGTAGGGCTTGGCCAGAGTCTCGTGATATCGATGGGTGGAGACTGGATCGCGGGGACGAGCTTGAAGGATGCGGTGGAAGTATTTTTGGAGGATGAGAGGACAGAGGGGATTGTGGTTATTGGGGAGCTTGGGGGAGATGCAGAACTGGAAGTTGCGGAGTCGTTGAAAAGGAGGAATGTTGGAGCGCAGCAGAAGTGAGTTTTTTTTTTTTTTTTTTTTTTTTTTTTTTTTTTGTTTCACTGGAGGTCATAGAGGAGCTGATGAAGGCAGGCCAGTCATGGGATTAATTGCAGGTTTGACGGCGCCGGAGGGCCGAGTTATGGGTCATGCTGGAGCAGTGACATCGTTGGGTGATGTAACGCCGCAGGAGAAAATTCGAAGGGTATTTCTTCCAAACTTGAGAAACAAAGTGATACGTGAACTAATGGATGATAGCTTGAGGATGCGGGGGTTAAAATGGTAATCCATCCTGGGCAATTTGGAGCTGGGATGTTATCACTGCTTGGGCGGAAGCCTCCTGCACAGCCAGTTAATGGGATGGGACCTGGGGGTCCAGTATGTGATTCTGCTGCTTTATTGCTGTGTGAATGTGGAGAAGTTAAAAATATAAAACAGATATCAAGAGGGTTTCATACCCTAGCCCGAGATCCACAGCTTCGCCAATATCCGAGAAAAATTCCTAGAGTAGGGAAAAGGGAAATTCATATAGCCGAATCCGCTGCTATTAAGCTATTAAAAGGTATCCCCACAACCCCTTAATATCTCAAGCATTAAAGCGCTTTAAAGGAACGCAATAAAAAATGTCAGAATCATGGGCAATTACTCACAATAATAGAACATTCACAGAGTGTTGAAACGTTACCGATGCGCCCTCAGGGAACATCGTCCTTCTCCCTAGCAATAACAATATCTCGTTCCCACCGTTCTCCCTGTTTAAAATTTTCTGCCTCCTCCTCCCCCTCGCACATTGTTAGCATTCCTCTCGACTATAATTCTCCGCTCCCCTCCCCAGCACAACTTTTGAGTGGCATAAAGCCACAAGAGCTTATAAATGAAGCCGCATTCGAGGAATTGGTGAATGCGCTTTGGAAGATATTCAAGACAAAGGAAGCATATCTCCTTCATCTCAAAAACATCCACCTCTCTAATTCCGCAAAAATCTTAATTGGTCCCGGGGTAGATTTTATCTTTGATGACTCCGCAGCACGAAGTGCTGGACGTCAGGTGGAAATTCAGGCTCTTCCGCAGAAGATACCGGAGGATGAAGTGGAGTTAGAGGCAAGGAAGTGGGGGATTGTGTTTATCAAGTAAACCTTTCCTCTCCCCTGCTGGTATAAAATCTGACAAAGAGCAGACTGAAGGACGAGAACGCCAATATCGGCTGTATTGGTAAGTCTCTTATCTGATTCAATACCGAGTAATGCTCACTAGCGGTAGTTAATGGCGCCGGACTTGCAATGAATACCAACGATGCGCTGGTCAATTACCATGGGTTTCCTGCAAACTTTTTGGATACTGGAGGGAAGGCGACGAAGGATACGGTGAAGGAAAGTTTTCGGTTGGTTTTGAGGGATGAGAGAGTACCTTCCCCAATTAATGCCTTCAAAATTTAGTAAACTGATGCGTGAAACAGGTGAAAGCGGTGTTCGTAAACATCTTTGGAGGTTTAACTTTATGCGATATGATTGCCGAAGGTATTATATTAGCGTTCAAAGATCTGAATGTTGAAGTACCGGTGGTTGTGAGATTAAGGGGGACTAATGAGGAAGTTGGACAAAAAATGGTATGTGCCCAGCGATCAAAGGTCAAGAACTTGGACATATCGCAGATCAAATTTTGTTGTTCCACTCTGAAAATGTACTAACTATGACGGGTAGATTGCTGAAAGCGGGCTGCCGTTGTTTGCGTTTGATGATTTGGAGAGTGCTGCGGCGAAGGTCGTTGCTCTGGTAAATAGAAAATAGACTTTATGGAGGGACGAGTGGGGTTATTAAAGTACCTCGAACACTGGTTCTGCTTGACGACATAATGTGATGAATTGGCGGTCTGTATTTCATGATGTAAGCTCACTGTACACAACCACATAGAAAACAAGCCACCTTAAAAAGCTGCGGGCAGGTACCAATTCACTACGCAGCATGAAATTAAACCACAAACAATAAGGGTGCGTTCGGAAAAAATACCATTTTTAAACACTATTTTATAGTCTCTCCGTTTTTACCGAGGAAACGGAGCTTCCTCAAAATAAAGTTTTGAGTTTTGACTATTCACAGTTCGACTTTCCTCTAACATCATAACCTCGTCACAAAAATGAAAATGTCTAAATGCAATGCTTACTGCCTCTACCATTTTCTGTAGAACATATTGTAACAACATATTTTTCTCGCTCAACCTCTTCCTCCCCTCTATCAGTGCCATGAAAACTTCTCAACATGCCACAGCTATCTCACAACAAGAAGTCAACCCAAACCGCTTCTATTCTTCCATCAAGCAAGCCGCAGTCTGCACTACCAAGTACCGGCAGCAGCGAAAGTGAAGTTAAACTTCAGGAAGGTAGCACCCGTGCAGTATGGGATGAATCCATGGAAAGGACTCTTATTTCTACCCTGCTGGAAGAAGTAAACAAAGGAAGACGTGGAGAAAATGGTTTCAAAAAAGAAGCATGGGCTTCTGCATTGAATGCGGTTAATTCTAAACACAAAAAAAAATTTGATGTTTCGAAGCTGAAAAATAAATTTTCGAATGTATAAAACCTTAACTTGTTATAATGCTTTTATCAATACTAATATATGGATGATTACAGCTGAAAAAGAAGTTCGGTATCTACCATGCGTTACGAGGCAGCAGCGGCTTCGGAATGGACCCTACAACTGGTGCTCCTACGGCTCTCGATGAAGTTTGGGAGCAACATTTGCAGGTAAAAATTTTTTCTATTGGTCTAAATTAATACGAACCATACTAGGCACATCCAGAAGCCAAAGAATTTCGATCGACGGTTTTACCCCATTATAGCGAACTCCTTGAGCTTTTTTCAGGAATTCGCGCGAACGGTAAATTCGTTATGACTCCAGCTGAACTCTTGAGAAAAGGCAAGCGTAAGGAAATGGATGATTCGAGTCAGCATGAAGGGAAGGTTGACGGCGGTGAAAGAATTCCTGCTATAAGGCTTAAAGATGATACCGACAGCGATACAATGGATTCTACCGCTAGTCAACCGCTATCTTCGGGTTCTCTTGAAAGTGGGGCGAATACAGGTGGTGAAGGAAAAAATAAAAAGTGGAAAGTGGAAAAAAACCCCTCAATGCAAAAAGAAGGGAAGTATAAGAAGAAAAGGGAAAAGAGTGACAGGATGGCTATTGCAAGAGCCTTAGAAGAACTTGGGTTAACTGTAAAGGCCCTGAATAAAAGCAAGGTTGAAAATGCTATTATACTAGTTCAGGAGGAATATGGTCGGATGCTATGTAAATATGATATGCAAGCTGCGATTCATGTACTTGCGAAGGAAGAAAATGCTACTGTTTTTCTTGCTTTGAAGGAAGGGGAAATACGGAACACGTGGTTGTTGACGGAAATTAAATCCTGTCAATAAGATAATTTTCATTTTATGTTCTCTCTGTGTATGTTTGATAGTCCTTCTACATTTATAAAGCAATTTCTTCTCGCAGTAAACCATTTCCTTACTCTGTGTCACCTCCAACAAAGATCTCCTCGGGCTCATGGTCCACAATACTTCTCTCATATAGATCCTTACCAACCACTTGATAAAACTTGTATTCTTGTCCATACATCGCTGCCCTTATGAAATTATGTAGCTCAATAACAGCAAAAACTAGTTCTAGGGTGCGTTCGGCTGCTGCATTGCAACGCCGTTTTTGAATGTAGTAGCGATACATAAAATTTTCATGCCCTTACACACCCTATTCATTGCGAAAAAAACCCAACCGGATATCAGCGAGCTGAAATATGCCCCGACATACAACTAAGCGATGAAAGACGACTTCTGACGCCAAGAGAGGTCAAATTCTCACATTATATTTATTGAATTTTTCTTTACATCAAATTTCATTTATATCGCAAGTCTCATGATCTGCATGTAGTGATATACTTCACCGTATCCACAAAAGAGCAAAAGAAACTAGTAATAAAGACCAATGTGCAAAAAAAAAAAAAAAAAAAAAATAGTATCATATCCTACAAATTGGAAAAAATGACCAGGAAACCATACTTTGAGTGAAGAGGATGAGGTTAAGTTGATTGATATTGCTCTACAAGATGTAGAGCATTGCAGAAAACCTATATTGCAATTAGGGAAGGAAGGTAGGTAAAGTAGTTAATATTTTATGCTAATAAACAAAAAAAAATACCCTATTAACTCAATTTACAGTGGGTATATCTGCTAATATATCAACATTGTCAAGAGCATTGGCTAGTGATGGAATACATTTCTGTAAGCCAACAACAAAGTGCAATCTAACAGATAAATAACACAAAAATTGTTTTGTATTTTACTTGAAGTGCTGCAATTTAAAGTAGTATAATATTATATTTACTAATGAATATGCATCTGAAACCAGAGCAATGTAATGACATTAGACAAAAGGTATATTAAGACATACTAGAGAACCCTACAAGAAACAAAACTTCAATATCAAGTTTTCAAATGGCATGTCAATGATGTTTCAAAGGTACATTATATGGAATCACTCTACTAAGTATACAAGTATAATATATCAAAAAAATACATTTAAGTTTAAAATTATAGGAAAGAATATACCTAGCACCACTTTTCTACTCCTATTAGGATGGCATCTCAGAAACAGTAAGCTAAATAAATTCTCCATCACTATTACAAGGAAAAACCTTTGTAGGTTGAAAATACACATACATATAGCCAATATATACCTTCTCTAATTAAGTAAAAATAATCTCTAAAAAGAAAGGGCACAATAGATTAGTTTATTTATTAAGAGCATTTATATCTCCTCTACTCTATCTATTATACATTATGAAGCAGAATGAAAGACCATATAAAACCTTATTTATTACTAAGGATAATGTTCCTATATATGCACACTATTACTATAAAGAAATAAAGGTAAAGTACTAGATCTATAAACTTAACTAGCTACTAAATAGTCTAAACCTTAATGTTATAGAAATAGTGTAGAATAACCTAAAGGATTGAATTAGAGAGTACCTTAGGGACCTTGTTTTTAAAGTGAGATTGCAGTAATTTATTATTACTAAGTCATGTAATTATCTAAAGGAATAGATAAATAACTATACTTTTTGTTACAAATACTGATTTTATAGCGGCATTACCTAAACTATAAAAGGGCTATACCTGATGGTCGTATAAGGCTTACATGAGTTTATATAGAATGGCATGGCATAATAGAGGCTTTGACGAACTCATTTAAAGCTTACCTAATAGTTATAGCATGATCAGCTATATAGGTAATATACAAGTCTTATCGAAGATAGAATATCAGGTTAAACCTATGATGATCACAGGTAATCTTTACCAAGTCTATGATCAGTGTTCAGCATAATCGTATTACCTTAGAAGGAACATAAAAGAGACACTTGTATGAAGTGCTTCTATAAGATTCAAACAATGTCATTCCTTATCTAATAGGATGCATATATTGGTGTATTTAAGGAGGATAATGAGAGGAGGCTTCATGAAGCCTACCTCAGCACTCCCTCCTGAGGAGATACCATAGGCTTGCCTAAGCCGACCTTAGCGGTATCTTCGTCTCCGATACTGTGGGCTTGCCTAAGCCTACCTCAGTGGTATCTCCTTCCTCAATACTGATGGGCTTGTCGATCTGGCAGCTTGGGATAGCGGTGAAGGTCTTGTTCTGCAGAACATGATCCCGAAGGTAAAGACTATGTACTACATATACCTGTGTGTAGCCCCAGGTTCAACTCCGGTGTAAGTCGACTTACGAATTACCCTCCTAGGAATCATAATGGTCTTAGGACTGCAGTAATTATAATTGTACTGTTGTGGTGATGTCGTGAGCTCTGCATTTTACCGTGGGGAATTTCTAAGTATGTGCTAGGTACTTCTGATTTTCCTCAGTCGCAAGATTCTGCCAGATTCTGCCAGGTTCATCTCCAATACCATGGGCTTACCCAAGCCTACCTCAGCAGTATCTTCATCTCTGATACCGTGTGCTTGCCTAAGCCTACCTCAGCAGTATCTTCATCTCCGATACCGTGGGCTTCCCTAAGCCTACCTCAGCGGTATCTTCGTCTCTAATACTGTGGGCTTCCCTAAGCCTACCTCAGCGGTATCTTCGTCTCCAATACCATGGGCTTCCCTAAGCCTACCTCAGGGGTATCTTCATCTCCGATACCGTGGGCTTCCCTAAGCCTACCTTAGCGG
>JABYPW010000365.1:0-27870 GCA_016880775.1 Phymatotrichopsis omnivora | reverse complement strand
GGTAGTGCAGCTATAGCCTTACCTGTGTTTTTATGAATGACCTGTACCTAGGTGTTCTCGTTAGCAGTAGTAGGTGCTACAGCTAGGGTTAGGGTAGGCAGTGTAGAAGTGAACTTCTTGACTGCTTAGGCTGTTTTGGTTATTTCTGACCATATTTTCTTGATTGAGTTAGAGAGTGCTTGGTTGGTCGGGGCAGGTGCTGCCTTAGCTGAGGTATTAGTAGATATAGAGCAGGTGTTTCTGGGCTTGAGTTCATCGAAATATTGTTTAATAGCTTGTTAGCCAGTTTAGAGAGAGGTGACAGCTTCTTAGATCTTTCTAATTGACTGCATTAGGGTGGTGAGACTAGTATTGAAGAACTCTAACAGGGATGAGGTTGTGATAGTGGGTGGAGAGGGCACCTGAGATCGGCCCCACTTCAAGTGATATTGCGGTATAGCATTGTACTACTATACCATGTCACTTAAGCGAGCTGACCACCATCACTGCGACACTCTCAGAGCTCATAGGATAGGTATTCAGGCCTTCCAGAGTGTCACACCCTACACCCCAAGGATGCAGTAGCATCTGACCCCTCTTTCTCTCAGTCACAATGGGTGACCTTTTCCTTTTCTACGATAAGCAACTAGACAATTTGAATGGTAGTTCTGAGGAGGGTAATCAGTGATTTAACCTTGTGGTTTTCAGGTAACAGTGTTTAGACACTGATCTCTATCAAGCCTATTATTGTATCTATTGGTCAGGTTTATGGTCAGGGGAAGCGGAGGATTTTTTTTGTTCAAAGGGTAATACAAATAGCAGGAGCAGTGGATTCCCTTTGTTTTTAGCCATGTCACTCATTTTATTTCCTCTTTTTATAGCTAGGCTGTACTATTAAGTTAGTTTATAAGCTGCCCCACTATAGGAAGAGTGTAAATAGCTTTTTAGCTTAATAGGAATAGAGTTTCGATAAGGTTATGACCAATATGGCTGCTGGTAACCTAAGGGCTAGTCCTTTATTGTTGTTATCAACTGCTATAGCTGTTGAGAGTGTGTCCTCATAGAATTCAAGGAGGGTTTTGAGGGCAGAGGCTTTTTGTACCTATATAGGTACAGTCATGTATGTAGGGGGAGAATCAGAATAGGGGTTACATGAACTTCATGGTATAGTCATGATGTTTGTCGTTATCTTAAGACCAAAAGATGGAAACTAATAGAATGTGTATATGCAATTCAAAGGTGCAAAGAAGCCTGACAGCTGAGAAAAATTATGAACTATCCTACCTTTAAATACTAATTCCATCTGAAGAAAGGACTTATAGATAACAAAGGAGATAGAAGGAAATAGAACCCGACAGATTATCTATGACTAATATTCTAATCAATAATCATCATTCTTACATAGCCTAGAAGAGTCCAGATCTTAGACAGGTCATGAGTGCTGATATATCATATCCTCTTACAATGACTAGCTCGATTGGTCAGGCTACCTATTCTACAAGGGTAAGTAAGTCCTTGCATGATGTGCTGATGTTCTGATCATATGAGGGTCACATAGATATTACTAGCCATAGGACATCACTCCATAGCACTGCACCAGAGGTGTTATATGTAAGACAAATAAGTCAGAGCTATATGAGTCAGGCAGAGCCTAGTAGCTGTGATGAGTATAACCCTTACTGGGTGTATTCTGGGTACTTGTCTATCATTGTACAAGTCCATGGTACTGTGGAACTGTAAAAGGGGAAATGTCTTAGTAAATTTTGAAGGGATAATCAAGCATAAACTAGAGAACCTCGATTTTCCCTACAAATTTCTGTAGCATGTAGAGGAAATGTATAGCCAATCTGATATATCTATAGGTCGAGAATTGAAAAATTGCTAGAATATGGGGGATAGGGGCTCTTAAAATTTGAGAAATTTTTCTCTGTCTTATGATTTTATATCTGAACTATAGGGGCCCCCATCCCCCCTTGCTTAACAAAAAAAAAAAAGCAATGAATTGTAACTTTATGGTGGTATGTCGTTATATAAGGACAAGTTTTCTTAGTTTAGGGCAGCAATACTCTGCCCTAAACTTCCTATTTTTGTTTATATGTTTCAGGCTCTACACCCTAGATAATAGTGAGAGAGAATAGGTGTAGTACTGAAGCATTTCTTAAGCTTAGCAAAGGAATTGTCCTAAGCTTTTCCCTACTTCTATAGCATGTTGTTCTTGGTAAGGTCTGTGATAGGAGACTCGTTGAGGATGTAGGTGCAGGTATAGGCACAAGAAGCTTTGCAAGAGGGTCTTACTAATTGAACTCAGATATCTCAACTGGCAAGTTATAACTGCTTGTGCTTTCAACCTTGATGGATGAGTTAAGAGTAGATAGAGAATTTATCGAAGAGAAAGCAAAATATATTCTTAAGGCTTAAAGATGGTACAAGACTTGATATGATGGCTAGAGAGAGAAGAAGAAGAAATAAAACACATCACTCATCTGCTCCATCTTAAATACCCAATTCTAACTAAGTAGCTACAGAGAAACTTTACACATAAAATGAACCCTATAGAAATATTCCATCATGATTCCCCTTTTCTTTCTCAATTCCCTATAAGGAGATCAGTTTTATGATCACAAAATCAAAGAAATAGTTGGTATGATCATTTAGGACTTTCTAGAGAAAAGACTCCTCAAGTCCTGTCCCCCAACGATACAACTTATCAGAATATCATGATGAGATGAGGGTAATGAGTCATGTTATCGATCACGTATATCTAATCTCATATATATTGTGTTATCACTGCCTTAACTCCCTTAGTTAGAGCTCAGTGGTGACCACACTTATCATATAGTTCTAGGGCTCATAGAGTGATCACAGGTTCTAATATACCTTCTATTTGACTTTGAACAATGTCTGCACATGTCCTGTTACCTAGGTAGACCACTTGGTACCGTTATCTGTAACACTACACCCCCCTAAGGTGCATGGTTCCCATGCATAATAGTCAACATGGTAGCAGAGGTTCATCACTAGGGATAGGTATGAGTGTCTCTATGATTAGGTAAGAGAATAGGTGATCTCTAGATTGCAAGAAGGAGACCTACTTGGGGCTAAGTATCCTGGCACAGTGCTGTATCCAACTCCTGGAGTAGTCATCATCAACCTTGATAGAAGGAAGGGTCACTTACTCAGTTCTTTCTCCTTGACTTATACAGTAGAGTATCCTCTTCTTCTATAGCTCACTCTTCAGCAGCATTCGGATGATGTTTACAATAGTTGACCAATTCCTCTATATGTTTGGCATTTACCAAGAGGTTCTCCTCAGGTTCGTACAAGCCCTTGTTATTGGAGTATACTTCCTAAAGAATGAAGTATTAGAGTTTCTTGGACCTTCGATATAACCAGACCTTAGATATTTCCCTAACAAAGTAGTACTACTCCCCATCATCGATTTCTAGGTTATGGGCATGACTCCATGGAAAAGTGGTTGATTATTAGTATAGTTCAAGCTAGGAGATGTGGAAAACTATGTGCATCTTCTAGGAAAAGGGGAGTTTGAGTTTGTAAGCCCTTTCTCCTACTTTCTTCACAATCTGGAAAAGGACTAGCGAACTTGGAGTCTAGCTTGTATGAAGGTTGCTGGGATGGAAGATTCCCCTGTATGAGAAGGACTAGGTCACCAGGCTTAACTGGAGGAAATTCCTAGTGATGTTTATCATACTAGGTAACTGATTTGACCTAGGCATCAAGGAACCTTTGCTGCAGGTTACACCAGGAGTATTGAAGTTCCTCAGTGCCCTTGAAAAGGTTACTTTCTGCATGGCATGTAACAATAGATAGAACCCAAAATTAGCAAAGAATGGAGAAGAGCTTATCATAGAAGAGTGAGTGTTGTTGTATGCTAACTTAGCTAGTGGTAGGAAAAAGACCTAATCTGTTTAGTCAAAGTTGATATATGCCCTTAGGTATACTTACAGGATTTGGTTCAATCTCTCTATTTGACCATCAGTCTGGGGATGGACTGCCATGGACTTGGAGAGTTTTACCCCAAGCTTGTCCATCACCACCTTCTAGAAGGAATCAAACTTAGGATCCCTATCTAAGACTATGTTCGTTAGTAGCCCATAAAACCTCTAAATCTTATGGACAAAGGTGTTAGCTAGAACCTTGGAACTCGCATTCAGCTATAGGGGTATGAAGTATACCATCTTACTAAATCAATCCATAATAAACTATATTTGGGTAAAGCTATCTGAAGAGGGAAGGTCTATAATATAGTCTATAGATATTGACTCCTACATGCAATATGGTACTTCCTGAGGAAGGAATTTGCCATAGGCCTTATATCTCTATGCCTTTTTCCTCTGGCACTGGTCACAGGTGGATACAAACTTGGTGATATTGTTCCTGATAGTTGGCCAGTAGAAGTCTCTATCGATAAGTTCATACATCTTATCCTGACCAAGATAACCAGCTATAGGATAGTTATGTCTAGATTGTAGGACCTGTTTGCGAAAGGAAGAGGGAACGTACCAGAGGCCATTGTACTTCAGAAGTCCCTGAAACACTGAATAGTGTTCAGTGGGAGTCTAGAGATAGGCTTGATACTCTGGGTCCTGAATGGATACTTTCTTTATTTCCTTAACAAAGGTGGGATACAGGGCAGTCAGTTATCTTTCAATAGTAGTGATATACTGACCCTTTTTAAGGAAGAGGAGCCCTTGCTCAGGTACCCCCTCTCTAGGAGCATGGTCCCTATGGTATGAGAGAATATCAGCCTTGATGGTATAGGTCCCTACTTAGCAGACAATGTGAAATTTACAGTTACCTATTTTCTCTATCTATATTACCTGACATTGGGAGAGAACCTTAGTTGTTGAGAAGTACTCAAGGTTCTTGTGGTCTATGATAACTGTTACCATATAGGCTGATCCTGAACACCAATGCCTCTACTGGTAGTAAAGGTAGTCGACTATGGCCACTATCTCCTTGTCATAAATCTTATAGTTGCATTCTGGTGGATGCATATTCTGACTGTGGAATGCTATAGGTTGAAGAGATCTATCTTGGAATTGGTGTGAGAGAATGCCCTTAATGGCAAAATCACTAACAACAATTTCAGTAACTACAGGGAGAGCATGGTCATAGTAAATTCATATATGAGCGCTGGTGAATTGCCCTTTAACCATCTTGAATATAAGCTATTCCCTAATACCCTATGTAAATAGTTAGTTATTTTTGGTGAGGTTTGTTAGAGGAGTCGCTAACTTTGAGGAGCCTTTGATGACAATCCTATAGAAGTTGGCAAACCTTAGGAATAAGTAGAGATCATGGACTGTGGATGGAATAGGCCATTCCTAAACTGTCATAACTTGATCTTCCACCATCGACACCCCTTTATCTAAGATAACAAAGCCCAAGAATTCTACCTTATAAACTGCCCAAATGTACTTAGAGGGCTTAAAGGCCAGTTTATTCTCATCTAGGTAGTGAAGAACTTCCTGGCCCAGATAATCATACTCTTCCTTTGTTTCTGCATAGATGAGTATATCATCTTGGTAAATGATAACACCAAGGTCCAGAAGATCCTAGAATATAGTGTTCATCATTTCTTAAAAGACTGAGGGTGCATTTGACAGGCTGAATGGTATGACCAGATACTTGAACTAACTATACCTATTTTTGAAGGCAGTTTTCCACCCATCGCCTTTGGCTATATGGATAAGGTTATACCCATTTTTGAGGTCTAGCTTAGAAAAGCAATAGGAAGCACTAGTGTGATCCTACAATTCTGTCATTATTAGCAAGGGATACCTATTTTGAATAATTACCTTGTTGAGGCCATAGTATTCTATATATAGCCAATTGGTTCCATCAGCCTTCTTGATGAAAAGAAATGGTGCACCTGCAGTAGATGTAGAAGGATGAATTTTGCCTTCTTCCATTATCCTAGCAATGTATTTCCATAGGGCCTGGAGCTCAGTTTCTGATAACTTGTATAGAGGGCCCTAGGGAGGCATTGTACCTTCTTTTAGGTCAATCTTACAGTCCCATTCACAATGAGGAGGGAGTGCAGAGGCAAGCTATTTGAAGAACACTTTAGGAAAGATTTGTTCCTATTTAGATCTTTTAGAGGCAGTAGCGGAGGAGGCAGAGGAAGCCTGTAAGAATATACTAGAGAAATCCTGAATAGGTGCTCTTGTTATAGCTGCATATGAATAGTGAACAACTGCTTCATTGATTGGTGTGCCCACCCACCCAACTAACCTACCACCAACTGCTTGATTATTAGTGTAGAAGTCATTATCACCAAGGAGGGAGAAGGCAGATACCATTTCCACCTTAGGTGCTATAAGGTGTTTCCAACACTTCTCTAAACAAAAGGAGACTAACTCTACCTTATCATAGTCAATGCAAGGCTCATGGTTACAGAACTACTTGAGTGAAAGATATATATCAACATCTATAAGAGTAGGGCCTATATTGAAGTTAATAAGTTCATAATAGTTAAGGACCTACATCTGGAGCTTAGGGGTATAATACTACTCCTACTTGCAGGAACCATCATAGGTATAGACATTTACTAAGATGGTTTACTTGATTCTTAGAACTGGCAAGTAGTTACTGAGCATAGCTATAGTGGTACTATTATCAAACTTAGTAATTGCTGTAATAGCATAGGTCTTAATTCCTATAAGGGTGTGAGTTTTCCGGTGAAGAGTCACTGGAAATTTGATACATATACCCTGGGTGGGGCCGTCTTCAGCAGATGATACAACAGATATATTGGATATGTTCCCAGATCTCTCCTAGGAAGCTAGTAGGCAGAGCCCACTATATGACAAACAAATATTGTAACTGAATAGTGCAGGTTTATAGGGTATGGGAAGGTAAGGAATAATGCTGACAGTGAACAGTAGTTTGTTACATAACTAGTATGTTTTGGCCTTTAGGCCATCCTTAGACAAACATGATTGGTATCATCAATAAGAAATATATACCCTAATACTGGTAGCCCTCCTACCAAGAATGATGGCTTATTACTATAGAATACTAGTTGCTAAGAAAAAAATCAAAACTTGAGAAAGGAAAGCAAAGTAAGCAAACAATTCTTGTGATAAAGAAAAATGCACAAGAATTCCAAAAACTCAAAGACAAAAAAAAATTTTTGATAAAGGAAATTTCATGCAACAATCTTAAATTATAAGGATGTCATTCCCCTCTTTCTGAGAGTTGGGAAGATCCACTACCTGACTTGCCTGTTCCTTACTCTTACTCTTTTTCGAAGCCTATAACCTCTCATCCTCTTCTAGATATAGAGTAGCCTTTTGCTTAGCTGCCCTCTTCATATTTGGCTAGGGAATAGTACTCTTGCCCTTCACAATATACTTATCTATTTTGTGCAAGGTATGTAGGCACTTCTGATAGGCTGAATTTTTCTTAGCCTATTACAACTCCTTTCCAGTAACATAAGGAAGCTCGGTCTTGTGGTTGTTACTGGAGTGATGCTTCTCCTTCTGGCCAGGTTTCTGATGAGTTAGCTAGTTAGTCTTTAAGCTAGGTGTTAGCCTTTTAGGGCCTTGGTAGTAGCAGCATCAGCATCTTCCATAGTTAGTCCTACCTGGATGTGCTTTAACTCCTATTGGGAAGGGGTAATATCTCCACCCTGTAGGGCTATGGCTTGTCTTATGTCCTTCTTGAGGCCCCTAGCTAGCTATTTAACAAAGATCTCTCAAGAATAAATCAAAATTTAGTTTAAGGTCCTCATCCTACTGATATATTATAGGACCCCTCTAGTTTGTTTGGCATTAACCATCTCCTGTATGGCTGTAGGTTTTAAGAGATGCTAGACAAAATGAGTCTTCAAGGCTTCCTTAAAGTCAGACCAGATTACTATTGGGCGGGTCAATGTCACATAGCAGGACTCCTACTAAGCTATTGCTTAGCTAGTAAAGAAGGTTGACATGAACTTTACCTTGACCTAATCTTGTAGAAAGGAGTAGGCCTAAAGATCAAAGTAGGTTTCACATTGTATTAGGAACTTGTCGATCTCTTCTAGCTTCCCACCAAACTTGGTTAGATCACTTGGCTTAGGTCCATTGAAGAGGGCAGACACCACTGGTAGTACTACACTGGAATAGTAAGACTGTAGGGTAGGAGGAATAGGTGGGACTGCTGGTGGTCCCTGAGGAGCAGGTGTTTGCCTAGCAAGGACTCGAGATACTATAGCCTGGACATCATCAACCGTCAGACCTTGCAGTTGTGGCACTGGGGTAGGCTTAGGTAAGGGTCTTTACAGTATAAAGGAGTTAATGTTAATCACTTTAGGGTGCCTCCTGGGTGTAGCAGATCCCTAGATATTAGGTAGAGAGTGATGGAATAGATTTTAGTTGGTTAGGGAGCTGACAGGTAAGACACTTCTCAGGGGAGGAAGATCTGACTAAGGCTTCTTCAGCTGCCTATACTTTTCCTTCCACTCCTTTAGATCTGCTTCCAGCTTAGAAATTTACTCTTCTAGAGTCTTTACTTACTCCTTTCTTTTGTATGCATAGGAGGTGAAAGCCTCCTTTTGAACTTCTAAGTGAAGGATCTCTTCTTGTACCTTCGCTAGCTGGGATTGCACGATGCGGGTAGCATCCCTTTCCACCTTGAGATTCCATGTGAGCAGGTCAATTTCTGCCTGAAGGACAGGGATTTAGGAGTCTTAGTAATCTATCTTAAACCTCATTTAGTTAGCATATAACAACCTTTGCTAGGTGTTAAAAAGGTCTATTTCAAGCTAGTGCACCTTAGCGCTATGAGCTGCATTACTCTTAGCTATCTTAATTGCAGACTCTTTCCATTCCTTTTAAATCTGCTTCATTGCTTGGAGCAGATAACTGGTGATAGTAGGGGAGAAGGCTACCATCATAGATGGGAGCTTTCACTTACTCTCCTGATAGGCTTTGAGTATAGAGTAAAGAATAGTGGCAACATCATTTCTTTCCTTCAGGAATGCAGCATCAAGGTCTTCCTTTGCTGCTTTAAAAATAGTTTTACCCAAAAACTCCATTCCATCAACAATGGCCTTAAGGGTTTTATTGTATTCCCTATGGATCACTTCTTGATAGGTTATGACATATCATAATTCCTCTGGCAACAAGGTAATCTCATAGGTCCCTGCAGAGAAAGCGGAAGAGTATATCACCTGACTAGGCTCAGAGGGCTTGGTGTGACTATTTCCTGTAACTAGTGCTAAGGCAGTAGCTGCTTTAGTCATTTTGATATCTTGAGAAGCTATCTCAATAAGAATATAGTGTGATAGGAGACTTATTGAGGATGTAGGAACAGGTATAGGCACAAGAAACTTCACAAGGGGGTCTTACTGAGTGAACTCAGATATCTTAACTGGCAAGTTACAACTGCTTGTACTTTTAACCTTTATTGAGGAGTTAAGAGTAGATAGAGAATTTATTGAAGAGAAATAAAAATATATTCTTAAGGCTTAAAGAAAGTACAAGACTTGATATGATAGCTAGAGAGAGAAGAAGAAGAAATAAAACACATCGCTCATCCACTCCCTCTTAAATACCCACTTCTAACTGAGTAGCTACAGAGAAACTTTACAAATAACATAAACCTTATAGAAACATTCCATCATGATTTCTGTTTTCTTTCTCGATTCCCTAGAAGGAGATCAGTTTTATGATCAGAAAATCGAAGAAAGAGTTGGTATGATCATTCAGGACATTTCAGAGAAACGACTCCTCAAGTCCTGTCCCCCAATGATGTGACCAATCAGCATATAACGATGAGATTATGGTGATGAGTCCTGTCATCGATCATGTATATCCAATCTCATGTATGTCATATTATCAATACCTCACCTCACTTATTCAGAGCTCAGTGGTGACAACACTCATCATGTAAATCTATGGCTCATAGAGTGATCATAGGTTCTGACATACATTCTAGTTAACTTAGAATAATGTCCACACATGTCCTGGTACCTAGGTAGACCACTTAATACAGTTATCTGTAATAAGGTCTGTAAGAGAGGAGGCCAATTTTGAGAAGTTTTTGATGAAGACTTGATAAAAATTGGTGAATCCTAGGAAGGACCTAACATCAGTGACTATTTTTACAGTTAGCCATTGCTGAACTGTTTTTACCTTATCATTTACTATCTTGATCTCCTGAGCTAAAATGATGATCCCAAGGAATTTAAACTTGTCAACTACTCAGTAGTACTTCAAGGGTTTGAGAGCTAGTTGATGCTTGTCCAACCTAAAAAGCTATTATCTTACTATGCGATCATGTTCCTGTTGAGTTTCCACATAGATAAGGATGTCATCTTAGTATATGATGATACCTACATATAACAGGTCCCTTAAGATGTGTTCATCATTTCTTGAAAGATAGCCAGGGCATTATAAAGACTAAATGGTATGACAAGATACTTGCTGCCTATATGTAATGAAACATGGTCGTGTATTTTCCTACTTGTTGTATTCTCCTTGCGTTTCCTATTGTTAGTGATGTTCTTTGGAATTCCACGTTATGAGTTATGAATTATCACTCGGTCATGTGTGGTCACTCATGCTTAGCTGTCTGCCTTGCGGAGGTCATAAGAACAGTATTTAGATTGAATGACGTATGGAAAAGGATCATGTGGACAGAACAGGTTTTACAGAGACTGCTCTAGAAGGGGGGCAGTGCTCTTGGCGATTGGTATAAAAGAGAAGGAAATGTCGCGGTCCTGTATTTCCTTTCTCTTTCTGCTTCACGCAGTATCTTAGTATACACCGCAGGAATAAAGAGTTATTCCCACAAACCTTCAGCACCTCGTTGCCTCGCTCAATGTGCACCTCTTGAGTCCTCTAAAGAGTTGTGTATCTTCTTCTATCCTGATTTACCCAAAATCCCGATATAGACTGAGCACCAGTTGTATCGCTGAAGGAGTTGTCCTTTACACTATACTGCGTCATTCAGAAATCACCATCAAATGAGATACATGAGAATTCAGGTGACATTGGATGTCATCCCTAGTCAACTGGAACTTCCAAGGAGAGGAACCCCAGTTCACTATCGAGGAAATCACTAGGCTGCTACAAGACAAGAACCTGCTTCCTCCAGAAGAACCCAAAGACCTGCAAATCCCACCCCCCAGAAGAGGAATCGCAGAGTCCATTTCAGCCCAGAGGTCTAGGCTAGGCCAGCACAGAGACCAGCATCACAACAGGTATTTTCTGAGAGACCGGCGAAAGCTCAGAAAGTTTGGTGCAGTATCTGCCATTGCAAAGTCAACCCTATCGACCACCACCTACGCTGCAAAACTAGGGAACAATAGGAACTTGAGAAGGCAACCAGGCCACAGTGGAAAAAGGGTTTCTGTATCAGAAACTGCGACTGGCAAATCCACGGATTCTTCTGCAAAGACTATCGCTGCGACAACCATTGGAACAACAGAGTCTACTTCAACCACTGAGTACCAGGTACCGCAAGTGGTAACAGTCACCCCAGACCTAGGAAAAGCACCAGTGCTACGCTTGTGCCTGTGGTCAGATACGGACGCTGTAACTGCAAGTTTTCTGCTAGATGAGGAATTGGAGGACGCCGCCCTCAAATTCCTGGAACATCTTAGGAAATCTAAGGTTGACAACCTTGCAGTTGAAGTCACTATTCTCCCAGACACAACCAGTACACCAGGAAAGCGAAGATAAGATTGTTCTCTATCTGTACAAAGATGATCTTGTTGTGCTACACCAGAACCACCCTGTCACCCCAGTCCAACTCGACAAACTCAGAGTTCTCCTACCTGCCGTCATAGACCCAAGTATCTACGAGTTCCTAGCAGCAAAAAGCCACAGGCATTAGCCAATGTCCACCAGGGAAAAGCTTCCAGACCCCCCTGAGGATATAGAAGAAGCATATCCTATCCCAGACCTAGAAGAGCTACAGTTCTCGCGAGATATCTACAACCTCAATAAAAACCAGGCCATCGCACAGTACCAAAGGGTCAGAAACTGGATCAGAGAGTGCTACAACTCCGGTGTTGATCAGGAACAAGAAATTGAGGACCTGAAACAACAGCAAGTTGCAGATCAGCAGCAGATCGAAAGCCTCAAGAAGGAGCGAGTACCGGAAAGCGAGCAACTTGAGAACCTAAGGCAACAGCGGATCACACTCTAGTTAAGGAATGATACCCTACAACAAGAACTGAAAGAGGAACAGCAAGCACGAGAAATGCCTAAGCTAGCAAAGCTCAAGGAACCTTAAGTATTCGATGGGAAAGACCGTGCCCAGTTGGACTTATTCATCACGAGGTGTATAGATACCTTTGAGGTCAATGAGGACAGATTCGAGGATGAGGGCCACAAGATCAAGTGGGCAGCATCATTTTTGAAGGGACCAGCACAAAAGTGGTACATTGCCAGAAGGATGAAAAACTCCAAAAATGAAAAAGCACCTGAGGAAACGTGGTCAGCCTTCGAGGAAGCGTTAAGGAAAGCATATGATGATCCAGATAAGGATAATACAGCCTACCAGCAACTGGAAAACCTCAGACAGAAAGGGAATGTGTCTGAGTACTATGCAGACTTTTACGGTCTTGCATTCAATGCTAACCTACCTGAAGATGACAGGATGAGGATACTCCTGTTCAAGAAAGGACTGAAAGGGAAGGTCCACGAAGCCCTGGCCCATCAGTCAAACCTCCCTAAGATATACTTGGAGTTCACACAACTGTGTATTCAGTTGGAAAGTCAACTTGAGTCAATTCCGAAAAAGGAAGAGAAACCTGCCAGCAAGCCCCGAGAAGAACAGCAGAAGCAAGGCTTCAAGAAACAGAAAAAGTTCAGCATCTACCACCAGAAGGGACAACACCAGGAAAAAGAAAAAACCACTCAGGAAGAGAGGGATCGCTGCAAGAACAAAGGACTGTGCTTTAATTGTGGCAAAGAGGGACATTACACTAAGAATTGTCCAAAGAAGGAAACCAGAAAAGAATCAAAGACCACTAGCGCGAAAGTGGCAACCGTTACAATCCAGTCGGGAAACTCCAAGAGTCAGAACTAGAAGGTGGTCTAGCTCTGAGGAAAACCCAAGGGAAAAGCCTTACCCAGAAAGCCACCAGAACAGAAAAATCAGAAATATTTTCAGAAGGAGAACATTTGATAGTCCAAGCAACGTTGAATAACACTGTGGGGTGTTATGCCTTACTGGATACAGGGGCAACCGGTTTCGCATTTATGGACGAAACGTTTGCGCAAAGAGAAGGGAGAAGTGGAATCGATATCACCACCATTGGAGCGGTACCCTTCAAGAAAATGGCAGCAAGGAACGACACCAAGCTGTATGCCATTAGCGTTACAGAACCTATCGAGGAAGGAAAGACACCAGACACAGTACCACCAGAGGAATTGGTACCTAAAGAGTACAACGAATATTTACACCTCTTTGATAAAGAAAAAGCGGACGCTTTACCACCACACCGAAAAGTCAATCACAGGATTCCACTGATCGAAGGAGGTGAACCACCATAGTTACCTACCTATGGGCTATTAGAGGTACAGCTGCAAGAGCTAAGGAAGTACCTAAAAGAGAACCTAGCAAAAGGATTCATCCAGGAGTTGCAGTCTCCAGCTGGCGCGCCAATATTGTTTGTAAAAAAGAAGGATGGATCACTCCGCCTATGTGTGGATTATCACGGACTCAACAAAGTCACGATCAAAAATCGCTACCCATTGCCGTTAATCCAGGAAACATTAGAATGACTAAAAGAATCGAAGATCTACACTAAGTTAGATCTGAGACAGGTATATAATTCAATCCGAATTGCAGAAGGTGAGGAATGGAAGACTGCATTCCGCACCAGGTATGGTCATTATGAGTACAAGGTTATGCCCTTTGGTCTTATAAATGCACCAGCAACGTTCCAAGCATTCATCAACGACATCCTAAAAGATCATTTGGACGTTTTCTGTGTTGTCTATCTAGATGACATATTGATCTTTTCGAAAACCCTGGAAGAGCACATCAGCCATGTGTAAACAGTCTTGAGAAAGCTAGGGGAAAACAAGGTTTATTGCCAACCTGAGAAGTGTGAATTCCATGTCGAGAAAATGGAATTTCTCGGATACATCATCTCCCTATAAGGCGTCACCATGGACAGCAAGAAGGTAGAAGCGGTGCTTGGATGGGAAACACCAAAGTCAGTCAAGGACATTCAGATGTTCCTAGGATTCGCAAACTTCTACCAGAGATTCATCAGAGGATACTCAAGAGTAGTATCACCAATCACAAAGTTATTAAAAAAGGACCAAAAGTTCGAATAGACGAAGGAAGCAAGTGCTGCTTTTATAAGTCTCAAAGAAGCGTTCATGTCAGCGCCAACCCTGAGACACTTTGACCCAGAAAAACTGGTTATTGTGGAAACGGATACATCAGATCATGTGGCAGCGGGCATCCTTTCCCAAAAATTCCAGCATGAGGACGGAAAGCAAGTTTTGCACCCAGTAGCGTACTTCTCCAAGAAGTTCAACCCCGCACAATGCAACTATCCTGTGCATGATAAGGAACTGTTAGCAGTTATTCTCGTATTTACAGAGTGGGAACAATATATTGCATACTCGAAATTCCCAGTTCAAGTGATAACAGATCACAAAAACTTGGAATACTTCATGACCAAAAGAATGTTGAGTCGCCGACAGGCAAGATGGTCCGAGTTCCTATCAAGGTTCAACTTTCAGATATGTTACTGACCAGGGAAACAGGGAGGAAAACCTGATTCTTTGACCAGAAGAGCCAGAGATCTTCCGAAGGAAGGGGATGAACATCTCGCTTATCAGGAACAGATGATCATCCAACCCCGCCATTTGGACCCTGCATTGCAAGCGAGTCTAGAGCTGCATGTTCTCTCAGCAATAGTGGAGAGAAATCAAGATTTCGAAGAGAAAGTCAAAAGGTCTTATGACAAGGACCCTGCCACAAAATCTATCCTGCAGGCCCTGCAGAGAGGAGAAAAATCTTCGAAATATGCGGAACTGTCAGACTACGCGATCAAGGAAGGACTGTTATTGTACAACAGCCTAGTCAGCATCCCTGATGATCCAGACCTAAAACTGGAAATACTCCGACAGAACCATGATCATATAGCTACCGGACATCCAGGAAGAGCCAAAACATATGAACTGGTCACAAGGAACTATATTTGGCCAGGATTGCGGAAGTACATCAGCCGATATATCAGCCATTGCTGTTACGGCAGGTGTCTTCAAGTACGGGATAAGGCTCAGTAAAGTACAAGTGCCACTCAACAGAGAAACGTATTACTGAGTGAACTCAGATATCTCAACGTGTTCTAAGTCTGGATCCACAAATACACTTTCCTATGTCGTAGAGAAGAGAGAGAAGATAAAGCGTTGTTTAAGAACGAATATATTCTTAAGGCTCGTAGCTAGTCTGTAGACTGAAGAGAGAAGGAAAGGAAAGAACATGAAGCGACTTATCTTGTCCTCCCTCGGATCACTGATGTACGGATGGGGCATCGCACTCAATTAAGAGCATATGACATAGTCGCGTAATACAGGAGCGATATCGCTAAGCGCTGTCAGGGTAACCCTTCATACAGCTATTGTGGTCATCGGTCGCATTCGCTTACAGGGACTGAACCAGTAATTAGGCAACCCTGTATGGTCGGGGAAAACTCGCTTACGCTACAAAACCCGTGACCAACCGGTAATTCGTGGTATGGAATGGGATGAGTGGGATTTGAACCCACGACCTTGCACGTTACCGCACAATGACACCAGGACAGCCATACCACTAGACCATCCGCACCCCCAACATGAAGTGACTTATCTTGTCCTCCCATTGTCACTGATGTATGGATGGGGCGTCGCACTCAATTAAGAGCATATGACATAGTCGCATAACATAGGAGCGATCTCGCTAAGCACCGTCAGGGTAACCCTTCATATGGCCATTGAGGTCATCGGTCGCATTCGCTTACAAGGACTGAACCAGTACTTAGGCAACCCTGTATGGTCGGGGAAAACTTGCTTACGCTACAAAACCCACAACCAACCGGTAATTCGTGGTATGGAACGGGATGAGTGGGATTTGAACCCACGACATTATGCATTACTGCCAGAACATGAAGATGATGATGATGATTTCTCATTTCTATTCGGTAAACTACTCTACTTCTTCTATAGTCTACCCGGGTCGTCCGCATGCAGTCCACGACTATGGCGTATCACCCGTTCTCCCCCAAAAAGAAAAGAAGAAACCACGCGATCCCGAAATCCTCCCCAAAAAAAACTAACCTACACGATAGACATGACAACAGGCTTGAGAAAGAAAATAGCTCTTCACTAAAATCCCCCAAGGTTAAATCACTGATTATCCTCCTCGGAACTACCGCACAAGTTAAAAGAAAGTATTGAAAAACAAAAGAACGTATGGTCCGTCTTCTCCACTCAAAGCTACCTACACTAGCTTCAGGCGACAAGGAGACTTTTTCGGAGTTGTGTTGGCGCTGGCGAGCGCGGTCGCGCGAGCTAAGCGAGCCAGCGAGGTAACGATCGGATAGGTTTGTGTTGTTTGTACGGTCGGGTAAACTGCGGGCGGGGAATACGCCGACCACTTGGTTTGGTTTTGTGTCGCCTTAGCTGCCCGTCTTCTTTGATGGTCTTGTGTTGGGGCCGTGAGGGGCGCTGTAGTGCTAATGTGACCGAGGGAAGGGTCGCGAAGTTGTCTTGTGCGAACGCTCCGGGGGGCCTGGGCACCCCTCCTAGGAGCTCTGAGAGCGTCGCGATGAGGTTTTGCACGGTCGGAGGCTCGCTAAGCGATCCTAGAGCAACAGTACGATCCTGTGTTGCAACCTCCATGTGGAGACCGATCGTGGGTGTCCGCTCACCATCTCGCTCAACACGGTCGGGTGTCGGACGAAGGATGTGTGTGACGACGATGTATCTCTGGTATCGCCGTGGGAGAAATGTCTCGCTAGGCCGTAGGTTGCACGGTCGGGAAGGCGTGGGATGTCTGGAGCATCTGAAAGGTGATCATCATGTGCTGCACAAACTAAAAGGCCAGCCCAGGTGCGGGCCAGCGAGGAGGATCTTCACCCTAATGTAGGGGGTATGTCGAGATTCTTGAGAAGCCTGGCCCGAACATGAAGTGACCTTTCTTATATTCCCTATTTGTTTATTTTACATCCCATTTCCTCCAGCAGGGCATTTACACTTAATAAAAAGCAAGAACATAACCGAAGAGAACAGGATGATCCTCCGCCGACTCGTGCCAAACAAAGAAAAAACACCGAAAAAACAAAGGAAAAAAGGAAACTGTAAGCCGAAAGTTCACCGTCCTTCCTAACCGTTTTTATTTCCCTTCTCGGTCTACGGGTTTTCCTCCTCTTACAGCTATCACTACCATTGGGGGTTCGGGTAGGGGGTGGGGCGGTTTGCCGAGTCCTTTTTCAACCAGCTTGGTCCAAAGGTCCGTGTTCTCGTAGAGGATTTCTTGGGTGCTATGGCCTTTGATCAGGCTTCTCCAGGGGGCGGGGGTCGTGCATTCGTGCAAGTAGTGCTGGACGCTTTGCGGCTTTCCGCAGGTGCAGATGTTTTGTTGTCGGTTGTAATGCCACATGTTCGGGACGTATGCTCTCCCGGTTCTGAACTGGAAGGCTCGCGCTGCCGAGTATTTGTCGATGGTGGTGTACGGGTCAGGTTTCTTTGGTATCGGTTTGCCGGCGTATTCTTCGAAGAGTGTCTATAGCCGAGCTTTGGTTTTGGACTGGACTACCGATCTTGTTACGACTTTCTTTTTGGTGGAGGTTCCTTTTTTGGGGTTGGCTTCCGGTCTTTTGGATTTAGCCTTTGCCGCTTGGTCTGCCTATTTATTCCCGTGTATTCCTTTGTGCGCTGGGACCCATTCGAGCCTGGCTTCGATTCCATTGCGTTCGAGGGCTTTGTTGAGTTCGAAGATTTCTTTTGCGACGTACTGGGTGGGACTGGGGTACGGGTTGGCTGCTGCTGTTATTGCCGCTTGGTTGTCGGTGTAAACGACGACTGAGGTAAAGTTGTGCTTTTCCTTTAGCTTGTCGGCGAGTTTGAACGCTTCTGCGATGGCGTCTAGTTCTCCGTCGAAGACGTGGACTTTTGAGCCTAGGGTTTTCGTTCTGCCGCCGACTTGTTTGTTTTTGAGGAAGGCGAGGGCGGCGTTTCCTACTTGGCTGTTCTTCCCCACCTGGGAGGCGTCCGTGTAGATTGTTAGCTGGTTGTCGGGGTGGGCTTTCGGGTGCTTTTTGATGGCCTCTTCTTTTGTTTCGAACTTGCCAATTTTTGGTTTGCCTTCGCTTGCTATCGGCCATGGGTACTGTGGGGGCGGGAGTTTGTAGCTGGACATTGTGTTCGTGCCCAGGTCCTCTCTAATAGTGTTAATCATGGCGTCCAGTTGGAGCATTCTTTTCCTCGAGTGCTGTCCTTCTGCTTCGGCCTTCCACGTTGGGGCTTTTGGGGATTTGGGGCGGTTTTGGTTTCTTCCAGCCATGGGAGGGAGTCTGTGAAAGTTGGGGTGTTCCTGGCCCAGGGTGATGAGCCTTGCGCCGTAGTTGCATTGGTATCTTTTGATCTGCAGGCTGGCGGGCCATATTCTGCTTTCGATTATGGCCCTCTGGTTGTTGGTGGGACGCAGCATTCCGCATGCCCATTTTGCACTTGCGGCTATGCAGGAATCAAGGGTTGTGAGCGACTTTTGCGTGATGTTGTAGGGGTGGAATGTGTCTGCGCCATACAGTAGGCTTGGGAGGACCACTGCTCGAACCAGTTTGAGCGCCATCGCTGGGTTGAGCCCTTTGCCCCCTGTGGACAAGCGTGAAATTCTGTGGAGAGCTGCCTGGGCGCTTCTCGTTCTGTGTTGGCAGTGGGCTAGGATTCCCTCTGCTTCATGGAGGATGATTCCTAGGTATCTGACCGTTGCTTTGTGGGCGTGCACTTGTTCCTGTATTTCGATGGTGGGCAGGTCTTTCCTTTCTCCGGGGCTGATGTGTTGGAACTCTGTCTTTCCTTCTGATAGTGATAGCTTGAGGTCGTCCAGGACCTTTTGTACCCTGTTTCTGAAGAATCCTTCCATCGCTTTCACATTGTCTTCGTAGTCTTCTCCTTCTGCCATAATACATAGATCATCTACATACATGTAAATTTTTAGGGCCCCGCTGTCTCTTGTCAGTTCTGCCACGTAAATATTGAAGAGGAGGGGGGAGATGGGAGATCCCTGTGGTACTCCTGTTTGGATGGTTCTGAAGGTTGAGCGGTTTCCTCTGTCGGTGAACGAGAGCTGCCTGTTGGTGAGGAAGGAGGCTACCCAGTGCCTGATGTACTTTGGGGTGCTGTTGACTTCTAGGATCTGGAGTAGTTTTTCTCTGTTGACTCTGTCAAATCCTTTTTCTAGGTCGACGAAGAGTAGGGATATCTTTTTTCCCCTGTTTTTGGCGTCTCTTATGTCGTGTTTTAGGGCGTTGACCGCGTCTATTGTCGATCTTCCTGGCAGGGCCCCGTACTGGTTCTTGGTGATCATTCCTTGGTCGATTGCGTGTTGAGAGAGCCTTAGCGTTACTATCTTCTCTAGTATCTTTGCCAGTGTGTCGATTAGGAAGATGCACCTGTAGGCGTTTGGGGATTTGTAGCTCGGTTTTTTGGGCTTTGGGATAGCTATCCCGAGGGTTTTTTTGAAGGCGCTGGGATGTGCTCCGTGCTGCAGGAGAGGATTTAGCAGGGCTGGCAGGATTTCTGGGTTGGTCGAGTGAAGACTCTTCCACAAGTTGTACTGAATTTCGTCCGGGCCCGGGGCAGTGGTGTTGGCGGTGTCCTTGAGGGCGTAGCTAATTTCTTCAGGGGATATGTCTTCGGCTTGGTCTGGTTCTTCTAAGGGAGGGAGGGGGCACTCTTCTGGCTCGAGCGGGAAATAGTGGTCGATCAGGGCTTGCGCCTTTTGGTCTGGTGTGGTCGCGTTGTTTACTGGGGGGAGCGGGTAGTCTCTCGCTGGTCTGGTGTATCTTAGGGCCGTCCAGAGGTCTTTGGCGTTGACTTCTTCCAGGAATTTGTTCCAGTGTCCTTTCTTGGTTTCGTATAGGAGTTTTTTGTATTCTTTTTTCTTTTCTTTGTAGGTTTTCTGCTTGGCCTGGTTTTCTTTGTTGTTTTTGGCTTCGTAGCGTGCTCTGGTCATGGTTTTTCTTGCTTCAGTGATGTCCTTTGTCCACCATGCTTTGGCTTTATCTTTGATGGTTCTCATGGGGAGGGCGCCATTTTTCTTCATGGTTTCTATCAGATTATTTTTGTTGGTTTCCAACCAACCATCTGGGTTCTGGGGGTTGTAGAGGGAGGGCTTCCACTTTTCTAGGTTATCTTTGATTTTTTCCCAGTCTGCTTTGCTGTAGTCGAGGCAGACTCTTTTTTACTTTCTGTTTTCTGGTTTTGATAGGGTGATGGCGATTACCTCGTGGTCGCTGTTGGTCTGGTCTTCGTCGGGGCATATTTGCCAGTCCGTGTGCCATTCCGTAGCAGTTGGGGAGAGGAAGGCTAGGTCGATGGTGGTGTCTTGCTGTTGCGCCGATGGGTTGCCAGTTCTTGTCGGTATGTCTGGTTCGTTGAGGAGGTAATAGCCTTGTTCGCAGGCCTTTTCTACCATTGGTTCGGCTCTCTCGGTTTCGTGTCAGTTGGTGGTTCCCCACTATGGGTGGTGTAGGTTGAAGTCCCCAAGGACCAGGTTCTTGCTGGGGGCGAACACTGTGTCCCAGTGTTGATCTTCTCTTTTGGTGGCGGGGGGGAGGTAGATGTTTGTGACGTCTAGATAGTTGTGTTTGTTTAGGAAGAGGCGGATTATTTGTTCATCCCCGTTTTTGTTTCTGATGGGGAAGGGTTTGATGTTGCTACTTTTGCTGACGTATAGGGCTACCCTAGACCTGGTGGTGTTGCTTGGGTAGAATCGGTGGAAGCTGTTGTGGGTGGGGGGAACGTTGCTGAATGTTGGGGGTTCTTGAATGGCTATGACGTTTGCTTTATTTCGTACTGCGGTGTCCATTAGGGACTGGAAGTTGGCTTGGGATCTGTTACAGTTGTGTTGCAGGATTTTGAATGTCGGGTGGGGGTCAATTCCCCATGTTATGGTTTTTTCTTTGTTAGGCATTTTATAATTCTTGGTGCATCTCGATTTCCATACTGATCTGATCCATCCATTCTTTTTTCCTTCCTTCAATTTCTCTTGCGTATTGGTCTTTGGCCGCTTTTACTGCTGGGCATTTGGGGTCTGTGGCCTTGTGTTCGCCTTTGCAGTTTGTGCAGATCAGGCCTTTGTGCTCACAGGGCCCTGCCGAACATGAAGTGACTTATATGATTTTCCCATTACCGAACATGAAGTGACCAACGACTGTCCTTAAACACCCTTCCAACCAAGAGAAATGAGTCATCAATGACAAAGGAGATTATATAAGAAATAGAACCTGGAAGAAACCCTTAGAAATCCCATGACTCATTCTATCATCATCTGACGCGATCGTAACATTCCTAGGAGTCATAACGGAAATGATCAGTGTCATGGTCTGAGCTCGGATCGCCGATCTTGGGCAAGATCATCATCACGCGATTACTGGCTCGATCGGCTTGAGTCATACCAACCGCAGGTGACTAGTCCGCGGGAGTTACTCAAGTTAGTCCGATCATGTGAGGTACGCTGGAGAGAGGATGACAGGTGAGTCAGACCCTGACTCATCTTCATCAGAGGCGCCACATATGACTCATCCTGAGGCAGAGCCCATTGTCACATGGTCCTTTCGCATGGTGCAGGGGTATACTCACAGGAAGTTGCTCATCTAACTCAACTCATCATCGCGTGTGGGCCGTTGGTACCATGGCTGTAACAATTGCGAAACATGCATGAGAGCAAAACCTGTCAGACATACACCTTTCGGCACTTTGAAACCTTTGGAAATACCTGAGAAGCCCTGGAATTCGATATCCATGGACTTTATAGTGGGACTACCAGCAAGCAAGGAATATAATGCAATCCTTGTAGTAGTGGATCGCCTGACCAAAATGGTGCACTACGTCCCTACAACGGAAAAAGCAACAAGCAAAGATGTAGCAACCCTGTACCTACATCACATATGGAAGCACCATGGATTGCCAAAAGATATCACCTCTGACCGTGGCACCCAATTTGTTTCGGAATTCTGGAAATCACTGTGCAAAGTCCTGAAAATCAAAAGCAATCTTAGCACGGCATACCACCCCCAGACTGATGGTCAGACAGAAAGAACAAATTCAGTTCTAGAACAATATCTGCGGATTTATTGCCATTATCAGCAGGACGATTGGGCATCCCTGCTTCCCCTCGTAGAGTTCAGCTACAACAATCAAGTTTCGGCAACTACGAAAGTTAGCCCATTCTACGCAAACTACGGATACCACCCACACTTCACGATAGACATAGACCTTAGGTGAAGGTCAAACACCCCTGAAAGTGTCAAGCACCTCGCTACCAGACTACAGGAAACGCATGAATTATATAGGGCAGAAATCGCTTATGCACAAGCAAGCCAGAAGGAAGCGGCAGATCAGTCAAAGAAACCGGCACCTGTGATAGAAGTTGGAGAAAAGGTTTGGTTGAATGCCAGAAATCTGTGCACTCAGAGGCCATCCAAAAAACTTGATCACAAATGACTTGGTCTATTCAAAGTTCTAGTAAGAGTCGGAACTCGAGCATATAAACTCAAGCTTTCTCACTCTATGAAGTTCCATCCAGTCTTCCATGTCTCTCTACTAGAACCAGCAAGCAAACATGAACCAGTCCCAGGCCATCGAAATCCTCCACCTCCTCTGATTGTCATTGAAGGAGATCGAGAGTACGAAGTTGAGAGTGTTCACGACTCTAAACGCCTTCGAGGTGGCGCTCTTCGCTACCTTGTCAAATGGGTCAGCTACTCCAAGCCTACATGGGAGCCTTCCCAGCACCTCGAGCACTCCCAGGAGCTCATCGATGAGTTCCACCACTGCTTCCCCAACAAGCCCAAGTCATGATGGAGACGAAGAAATGACAGAAATCTCCCCATCTCCTACCATGGTCATACCTGTGTTCGACTAGTACGGACGAGTTTGCACCTCCCCTGAAGATAGCACAGTGGAGGAGGAACCCATTGATGACCCTCCAGCATTTGGACTTAAAACCATCGCCAGCCAGAGTTGGGCACCGGTCTCGCCCAGAGAAAAACCCCAGCCCCTGGAGCCGCTACTTTACGCTCCACAACCGCAGCTTACCCTGAGCCACCAATTCCAGTGATGGGAGGAACAGGTTTTGCCACCTATTTCCTCTATATCACCCCTTGGCTCACCAGTAATCAAGGTGGACCCAGAGAAGCCGTATTGGCAGTACGCGCCAATATCGAAAGTATCCGCCAATCCTAGTGGATACACCCCCCCACCGGTACCAGCAGTTCCTATCGATCCCCAGCTCCTGGAGATCAAGGAGGAACACCTACCTGAGGCACCACCAGAGATAGCTGAATGCTATTTAGCAGTGTGCCAGTATTGCCCACCGATGCCCCTACACATCCGGCTTGGAAATCTTAGGGAAAGATTGTGCTGGATAGTAGAGAATGTGAGAGATGACCACTTGAGAGAAGAAGTATCCCTAGCTGTCACAGGAGTTCCAGCTTAAAGAGGGGGATACTGTAATGAACCGTGGTCATGTATTTTCCTACTTGTTGTATTCTCCTTGCGTTTCCTATTGTTAGTAATGTTCTTTGGAATTCCGCGTTACGAGTTATGAATTATCACTCAGTCATGTGTGGTCACTCATGTTTAGCTGTCTGCCTTGCGGAGGTCATGAGAACAGTGTTTCGATTGAATGATGTATGGAAAAGGATCATGTGGACAGAACAGGTTTTACAGAGACTGCTCTAGAAGGGGGGCAGTGCTCTTGGCGATTGGTATAAAAGAGAAGGAAATCTCGCGGTCCTGTATTTCCTTTCTCTTTCTTCTTCATGCAGTATCTTAGTATACACCACAGGAATAAAGAGTTATTCCCACAAACCTTCAGCACCTCGTTGCCTCACTCAATGCGCACCTCTTGAGTCCTCTAAAGAGTTGTGTATCTTCTTCTATCCTGATTTACCCAAAATCCCGATACAGACTGAGCACCAGTTGTATCGCTGAAGGAGTTGTCCATTACACTATAGCATATACAGAATGCAGTTTTCTACTTGTCCCCTTTGGCTATGCTGATTAGGTTATAGCTATTCTTCAAGTCAAGCTTAGTAAAAAGTTTGGCTTTGCCAATTATATCTCACATTTCACCTATGAGAGAAAGAGGGTAGTAGTTCTAGATAAGAAGTTTGTAGAGTCCTTTATAGTATATACAATAGTAGAGGCATCTATTAGCCTTTTTGACAAAGAGGATAGGGGTACTGGCTAGGGACTTAGAAGGTCTTATTCTACCTTCTTATAATATTATGTCGATGTATTCTCAGAGAGCTTTAATTTCAGTTTCTGAGAGTTTGTAAATAGGTCCCTAGTGCATATAGGCAGTTCAAAAAGTTGAGTTCTTAGGCTTTATAATCTTAGATAAAGGAGTGTCAATGGCAGAAGATAGGGTTAAGATAGTTTAGGAATGGCCTATACTATCTATAGTCTGTGATATATACTTATTCATCAGGTTTGCCAACTTCTATTAGATATTCATTAAGGGATTCTCTAAGTTAGTAAACCCTCTGATAAACCTTACCAAAAATAAATAACTATGGATAGTTGTATAAGGGCCAGCCATATGAGGGCTGGCTATATACAGGTATATAGTATTAATTGTTGTAACTACTTGCTAACTACCAATAGAAATAACATTAGTGCAAGAACTAAAAATATGAAGAAATTAGGGAACTTGGCTACTATTAATGGCAGTTCCAATAGGATAAGATGGAGGATAATGGATATCATAATTGTGTTCTTTAAAGAGGTAAGCGATTATAGGTGTATTAAGGTAAGGGTTTTTTTTTTTTTTTTTTTTTTAATATGTCAGCATTGAATCTATGTTTTGATTAGAGATATTTATATAATACTATTATTAGATTTATACAATATGAAGCTATGTCACTAATATAATAAAACCTCTTGACAAAAAACATTTTCATAATTTTTACCATCATTTACCATTATGCAGTAAAAAGGAACCTATTCTGACCCCTTTGTAGAAAATACATACTAGAAAGAACCAACTCACAATAATATAGTACAGATTTTTTCATTACAAGATAATGTAAATATGATATAGAAAGAGATTGAAAATCAGACAAAAATCTATTTCCACATATGTCAGTGTATGTATGCATAAGCGGAAGAAACTAGGACCCTATATAACAGAAAATATTCTGGACATCCAATGGCTTTTAGTAAGGAAGAGAATGGAAGGTTAGTTCTTTTTATGATAAGGGATAAAACAACAAGGCAGATGATGTAGGAAGATATAATAAATGAGATAGGATGTAATTGCTATATATGTATAATCCAAGATATAATAGTATATATAGGATATTATAAAAGGTTACCCTGAAAGAAGTAAGTCAATATACTTTCTTAATATTTACCAGCTAAAAAAATATTAGATTTAGAGTATGAGAAGTGAATAAATTCAAATGTGTACAATAGTATAAGGAATGGCTACACTGGACTTATGATGAATGGTTATGTACAGTATAAACAGATAAGTCAATATTCATAACTATAGGATTTAGACACCAACTATAGGTTATTCACCATTCTGATAAAGAGTTTCATCTAGACTATATAGACAAAAAATAGTAGTCTAGGAAAAAATGCAAAATGATATAGGGTGGGTTCTGCAGAATCCTAAAGTCAGAGTCATATGTTGTCCTAGTAGGGACAAAGGTTGACTCTAAAACCTATATGCAAAATATTATTGATCTACTGCTTATCCCATTTTAGCATCACTGTTGCGAGTAGTATAGGTGGATACAAGTGGTTGAGGATGGGGCATCCAGTCACCAAAAATAGCCTATTAAGTATAGGGAGAGAAATAACATTGAGGTTCTCCCATAGCCAGCCTAATCCTAGACCTAAACCTCAGTGAGGCATTGTAGGGGGATATGGAGAGAAAATTAGGTAAGATATTTGAGAGGATATCTAATTTAGAAACATTGCAGATTGTTTTGAGAAATGTGTGGAACTAGATTTCGGCATACTAGATTGATAGTTTGATTAGAAGCATGCTGCAGAGATTGGAAGCAGTGATTGCTGCTGGAGGGAATGCGACACAGTATTAATTTTTTTTTTTTTTTTTTTTTTTATTTCTTTCGGTTGAACCTCTGTAGCATTAGGTTAAATATCGTCTACCGAATCAGATGCGCCTGGCATGGAATCTAAAAAGAGCTTATTGGCCAGAAGTAACAAGTCGGTAGATCACGGTGTATCGCCTTAGGCTGCGAGAATAGCAGAGCGATTGATTTTCCGTGAGGTATTGAACAAGTGGTTTCGGATACTTTTGCAGCCGTATGCAATGCGGTATGTGCGATGGCGACATATACGCTATAAACTGCAAATAGAAACGAGTTGCAGAGAATTGGACAGCGCCAAAGTATGGCTTGGGTCCGTTTGATGTTGTGCCTAGAAAACGTATGACCAGGGCAGATGCAAAAAAAGAGCATTATTTATGCGTATACGTAGGTCGGCCATGCGAATTCGATTTGTTTCTAGGGAGGAGAGTTCGGATGTGCCATGCTGTTCTTGAGTTGCGTTGGGACCGGTCTTGGCTTTGTTTCGATGAAAGAGCAACGAAGAGGCGCAGGCCGGAGAATTGGAGGTCTTTGCATGGCATGTGTATTGAATTGGGTTTTCCACGTATTCGCCATTTACCGGAACTGCGCGTTTTTCTCTCCCGGGAAATTTTCGGTTCCAGATAGAATTCCATCTGCGCACCCCTTCCCCCCCCCCCCCTTCCCGCTCCGAATTTAGGGAGGGGAAAAAAAAAAGAGAGGTACAAGCACATAAAACAAGCTAGAAGTCGCTAGCCCTCCACGTAAAGTGATGACTGCGTTGGAAACCGCCAAGCGGGAGTACTCAAACACTTAGTCGCAATATGTACTCTTCACAGACCATCCCCCGGAAAAGACTGCGAGGTGCATATATATGTGGGATCAGCAGGACGTTCGAAACCTGTAATCAATATCGATTCTATAAGGCAATGTTAGCGGTTGCTACTGTGAGGACCCGGAGAGGATGCAAGTCTTTGTTAGGGGAATAGAGTTAGAGCGACAATGTCCCCAAGTGCATCGCTGCGTTTGAACATGCTTTTGCACAACATTTCGGTGAGCGAAATATTCATAGCGGTGATCATATATGCCCAGGAAAGGTAACTTGCGGACATTTCAGGCTGGTGATAGAATGATTTTTGGTTTAGTGTTTAAAAAAAAAAAAAAAAAAAAAAAAAATTTAACGGAGACAGCTCTGGGATCGAATTCGAGTTCGAGTAATCGGAACAGATCAACAGCTTCCTTTTTATTTAGTTACCTCTTCTTTTTTGGCTTTGCACGCGTGTGTGGTTGCCTTTTAATCGGCAGACAATGACATTTTATATCTCCATTTTTTAATTGTTTTCTCATCCAGAACCGTTCACTAGTACCTCTCCCGCTTATGCGGTTGACATAATTTTTTTTCAAGATTCCGAATGCGAAAATACTCATGCTTTTATTTTGTCTTCCTGGAAAGACGGGAGGAGGTTGGCTGATTTACGGCCGGCCCGTAAGTGCATAGGCAAACTCTATTTTGAATGCATGAGCTTCCAATAAAAAAAATTCGCCGACCCAAATATGTCAAGTGGGCAGTACCTGGTACGTGTAAAAATAAAACCCCCACTAGG
>JABYPW010000364.1:0-27906 GCA_016880775.1 Phymatotrichopsis omnivora | reverse complement strand
TCACCAGCCACCCCCCAATCCTTACCGTTCCACACCCCCCCTGCCTAAACACCCCCGGGACCTCCTCCGCCTTGACCCCCATTGCCAAAACATGTCCCACAAGTTCCGGAAGCTGAATACACATGACATGTGTACTCCTTTCAGCTTTATGTATATCTCCTACCAGCTTAGCCCAACTACCGCGCCCCGCCGCCTCCTGTATCTTCGACACAAATGACGTATGGTTCCCCGACCCATACAACGCAAACCGATACTCACCAGTTTCTGGCCGCAGGAGTTTCCGGAGCTCGCCCGACCCGCGGGTCCAGGTGCGGGAGAGAGCCGATTCGAGGACGGAAGTGGTGCCATTGTAGTGGATAACGCCGTGCGTAAAAATCTCGTATTCGTGGACATAACACGTGTGTACTATTGAATTTGAGTCAGAGGTGGCATGGACTGTGACGGCGAGACGTTGGAAGAGGAGGAAGCGGCCGCGTTTGGACGGATTGAGAGCGAACACTTCCGCGATTGTTTGCGTGGGAACTATGCATATCGAGGTTGAAGGGTTGGGGGAAGGAGAGGTGGTGGATGTGTGGTGGGTTAGGGTCGTTTTTACGAGCTGGGTAGGGGCTAGGAGTGGCATGGTTGCGGTGGTGAGGGTGCAGCGGAAAGCGCAGGAATTTGGGGGGGAATGGAAGGTGAATACACAGAGTCGTGGGCTGGCGGAAGACGTAAGACAAAATGTGTTGTGAAGCTTTGGGGATGCTGGTTGTAGATACAGGCGTTTGAAACAGGTACATGTATATCTAACTTGTACTAGTACAGTGAACGTCTAGGTACCGGCATGCATAGTGTCATTGCCGCAGTCTCATTGGCAGATAATGCAGTACCAATGGCATGGCAACGATACTCGCTTATCGACCGATGTACTGGTACTAGTACTCGAGCAGAGTTCGTTGGAATATGGTGGGGAACACCTTTAACCAGGGTAGTGTACCACCAATTTTGACCCTCAACTTCCAGCCTTTTCAGCAACCGACAACAACGTTAAATATAAAATTTACAATGTAGAACGCTTCTTTCGCTTCTCCTTTTCCATTCTACGTTTTCAAAGTTTAAAAATTCCTTTTCATCGTTGAGCTAAAAGGGAAAATGTCCAGCCACTTTTTGTGTAGGGCAGAATGAATGTCGGTTATATGGTCAAAATGAACTTTTTTAAAATTTATTCCCTTCAGCGCCAAGGAAAAGTGAGCGACAGGGATAATTGTATGGTGTTACATAAGCAAAATGAATGTCGGGTTGTCCTCTGAGCACAAAGGTGTCCCTCACCATAGCGGAAGCGTGTAGGTACCGTAAAGTAGTATTGCACCTGGCATGGAGCTGACAGGTTGCAGTGGTCGTAGTACATATGTAAGCATAGTGCGTCTATTGCATAAGTATTCGGACTATAAACACAACCTAAATTTGCGGCACAAGTACTATGCCTTCCACTGAGCCTCGGCTGTTTTACCACCTCCAAGCGTGTCCAAGTAAGTGGAGTTAACTCTTGCACTGATCCGGTATGGAACAACGATATTCCATCCCGCTCCGCACTTCTTGGCAACACGCCCGATCCGGAGAGCAAATGGCTTTTGGCCCGATCGTGGAATCTGGCTTCCAATCGCCGCCACATTCTGCCTGAACACCATTCATTTCCGGCGTGCATAGCGAAAGAAAGAAGGGGCTGGAGACGTATTTTGCTTTCGTCTGTGTTCTTGCCAGCGTCGTTCGTATTTGTACATTACATATACAACCTATGTACTAAAAAAAATAACGTTGCGGACGCGCAGAATATCGACGTCTTCAATTCCAACGGTTTTGAGTAGGTTTACAGGATTTCGACTCAGGTTTACGACGATGCCGCCGAAACGGAAGGCTTCTGCTGCTGTTGGAGGTTCGAGGAAGCGGCAAACGACCCTTACTCGCACGTTGGGCATCTCCACTTCTACCGACACGATTGGTACCGGTAGCACAACTGCCGCTATACCACCTCAGTCTATTCCCTCAATTCCGCAAACCTCAAACGATGACGAAGTGATCTTACGCGAGTTCTACCCTCCAGAAATTCCCAACTCCCGCTGCTACAAGTACCTCACTGGGGCGCTCCAGCTCCCACACGAGGTCCTCCAATCCGCGCTCCTGGCCACCTCCTCATCACGCTCCAAAATCCCCGTCTTTGCAGCCGTGATTCACTGGTTTCGAACCGACCTACGGATATCGGACAACACCGCGCTCTCGCATGCCTCCCTCAAGCTCCAGTCGACAAACAGCGAAGCAGCGTTAATAGGGCTGTATGTGGTATCCCCCGAAGACTTCGTCGCGCATGTAACTTCGCCCGCGCGAGTAGATTTTATTCTCCGGTCGCTGCACAAGCTGCAAGTTGCCCTTGAAGAAAAAAACATTCCGCTGCATGTCATAACCGTGGAGAAGCGAGCCGAAGTGCCAGACAAGATCCTCCAGTTAGCGAAAAAATGGAACGCAAACCACATTTTCGCAAACATCGAATATGAGGTTGACGAGCTGCGGCGAGACGCCGCACTGGTTACGAAGGCTGCGGAGGAGGGCGTGGATTTTTGTGTCTTACATGATACGTGCATTGTTCCTCCTGGAAAGTTACACGCCAAGGTATGTGTCTATACGAGTGAGATATTGTGACGATTCTGATAGGCGGGGATAGAGTTCCGGTAAGCCATTCGCGGTGTTTACGCCTTGGTATAGAGCTTGGCTGGCCTATATTGCAGTGAACAGAGAGGTGCTGATGCTGCATTCGCCGCCTGCTCAGAATGCTCCAGGTGTGCGGGAATCGTTTTCGGAACTATTCGGGTCCCGTATTCCGGAGACGCCGGAAGGAAAGAGATTTAGTGTGGCGGATAAAAAGCACGTGGAAAAGATGTTTCCAGCGGGGGAGGCCGCGGGATTGGAAAGATTGGAAGAATTTATCGCTTCCCGGATAACTCGCTACAAAGCCGACCGTGATACGCCCTCGCTCAATGGGACTTCGGGGCTGAGTGTCCATTTCGCCGCGGGAACGTTGAGCTCGAGAACGGCGATTGTTAAAGCGGCGGAAACAAACGGTGGACGACTTGGGACGGGAGGTGAGGGAGTGGTGTGTTGGATATCGGAGGTGGGATGGAGAGACTTTTATAGACATGTCCTTGTCGGATGGCCGTTTGTTTGGTATCCCCACCTTTCCCCTCTTCCCCCCTATCCCGATCTCACATGAAATGAATACTAATAGTGAATGGAAAGCATGAATAAACCCTTCAAGCCGGTCCTCTCTCACCTCCCCTGGTCCACCTCCATCCCACACTTCACTGCCTGGAAAACCGGCACTACCGGTTACCCCCTCGTCGATGCCGCCATGCGTCAACTCAACAAGACCAAATGGATGCACAACCGCCTGCGTATGGTCGTCGCCTCCTTCCTCGTCAAAGACCTACACATCGACTGGCGAAAGGGCGAAAAATATTTCATGGAGCAGTTGATCGACGGGGATTTTGCGAGTAATAACGGAGGCTGGGGATGGTGTGCTGGTACGGGAGTGGACCCGATGCCGTATTTTAGAGTATTTAATCCCAACGAGCAGGGGAAAAAGTGGGATCCGAATGGGGAATTTGTTAGGACTTGGGTAGAGGAGTTGAAAGGAGTTGAGGGAGCGAGGGTGTGGGAACTTGGAGAGGGGGAAAGAAGAAGGCTGGGGTATCCCGGTGAGGTGGTGAAGCATGCGGAGGTCAAAGGGTGGATGGGGGGTGTTGTGAAGGGATTGAAAGAGGAGGAGAAGAAGAAGAAAGAGAAGGTGAAGGTGAGGAAAGGAAAGTAGGAGGGTGATGGTGAGGGTCTGCAGGGTGCCTGGGAAGATTGTTAGTCTTAATATAGTGGAATATTGGGTCAATTCGGAAGAGGTGAAGATCTCGAGTATTAAGGTAAAGATGTATTCCTCTGCTGTATTTTTGTTTCGTTCAACATATCGCTATCTGCCGTACAATACAATCCCACCTTCCCTCTCTCAAAAAACATCCAATTCACACCCTAACTCCTCTACTTCTCTATCTATCCTAAACCACTCTCGTTTATTTCGCATACTGCTTCTCTTCTGGCGTGATATTCTGCTGCTGAAACAAGTATCCCTTCACCTTCGCGTCCTTGAGCAATTCCAAGTACTTATCTGTCGATCACCATTTCCTCCTCATTAGCCCCCTTCCTCCTCCTTCACTCGCTACCATTGCCATCTCCTTCTCCTACTCTCTCTTCTCCTCCGCTCCCCTCTCTCTCTTGTTTCCAGGAAAGCCACAACTCACCTCTCAACTTCCCACACCTGTCCAAATGATTAATACCCTCGCGATAATAACATTTCCCCAGCTCATCTCTGACAATGCGGGCCATCATACTCTTTACCCACTGTTCCCGGAGGACGGCATCTTGCGCGGCCTTGAACGCAAGGTTGTCGTCGAAATCGACGTTGGCGAAGGTCGGGGGGACCTTCGGTTTTTTGGCGAGGAAGGCGGGTGATTCGGGGATCGACATTGTTTGGGGGTTATCCTGAAGGTGTTAGCCGATTACAGTGAGAGAAGAGGCGGGGAAGCCATACAATAAGGAGGTGTGAAGGATAGATTTAGCGGTGGATTTGGTGGTGGAGTTTCGGAGGGGTGATAGTTGAGGTGTTCTGTGGTACTGAGGGAGGTGATGATGGATTAGATTAGATTAGATTAGATTGCTTCGATTAGGGCTTGGCAATGCGATCAGCTGGAATGTTGCACAGTGGTGAGTCGAGTTCAGATTTTCGAGCATACGGAACATATTTGGGACCGTGTTTGGTGACGACGCAGGAGAGGTGTCGAGAGAAAAAAAGCTGAGAAACGAGGAGTATTGCGAGATCATGATGCATCACTCGATTTACTTCTCTGATCAGTTCACCGAATGTCGAGGATGAGCGCGCATGCTTGGTAGTTATCATGTCTAAAGAAAGCGCCTTGAAGCTCCGTAATGGCGTTTATTTAGGTCAGAGTGGGCAAATCAGGCAAGAGTAAACTACTTTTCTATTTCAGTGATGTATACATTTCGAAACCATACAACGCTTGTTGTAGGATATATCGCTGGAATAGCCATTTCTATCGCAAAACAACGTTGGAATTATTTCTCAGCTGATTCACGACTCATCTGCAACAATGTCGAGAATACGGAGTGACTTCGATATGTGCGTGTGGGTTGGAGTTGAGGCCCTAGCACAGCTAAGGTCTTTGTGCACAGTGCACGGTCTTTCTATAACACCACACTAAGCGAAAGTTCGTAGGCTTTTTTTTTTTTAACCTCCACAGTATTTAGTGATGACCATCTGACTAATACATGTACTAGCATATAAGCTAAATAACTAACGGATACGGTAAAGCGTAATACCAATAGATAGAACCTTGGAATCTCTGTGAAAATTTTGTCCGGGAGTGCTCGGCACCACGAAATATGTAATGTACTAGAGTATGAAAAAAAGTGATTGGAATCTGATAAAAAAGTATGGTAGAGCGCCCATTGATGCAGGGCTGCTTTGCTCCTATTGGCGCTTTTCCTGCTCATTACTGAGATCTTAACCCTATCCCATTGGGCTGATCTCGCGCTTAGACAGAACGATTGGCTCAGAAAGAATTACGATCATTTACCCTCACACCCGAATACGCACATTGTACTAGTACACACTTTGAATTATCTGTAATACCATTCCTGGTTGGAGCTTAAGCTTCAACTTTGAAGAAACCTATCTTTCAAGCCGTTCCGAGACCCGCGTGCGGAAGTCGGCGGGATAATCGTAACAAGTTGAGAGATGACCTTAGTTTATTCATACATATTTTAAATTTATTTTGATAGCGGGGGATGGATGCGGTTTAGCGATTTTCGAGTTTGGGTTGTTTGGGAGCACTTGATGCCTTCCGTACATAAAAGCCATATTTGTTCATCTTCAGCCTTGCACAGTGTGCTGGTGCGTATGGGAGACCCTGCAGTTGCAGCGTGAGCGGCTTGAGAATGCAAAGGGAGGGCTGTACTACCAAGCTTTCGCTTACACCATCAAGGTAAGTCTTCAAACCTCCTCAGCTCTGGTCCCCCGCAGTTGCAACGATGAAACTTGGAGGTTCGGCATTGGACCAAGAACGAACAAGGAACACCAGTTGCGGCATTTCAAACATCTCAATCAAATAGCGCTATCATTTTTTGCACATCACAGAGAATATAAGCCAATCTGCCTCACAGAAAGCATGTACGCATGATTACACGAACATGTACATGTAGGTGCATTGACGTATAGAATACATGTACGCATCTATACATATTTGAATGCAGAATATTAATTTCTTTTGTGTGCATTCCGCCGATAACTCTGGAATTCCTTTAGCTTGATTTACATATGACCCATAGCCAAACGTACGATACTATGTAAGACTACATGTACACATATTATCTATAAATATATCGGGGGGTCACACTGCGGAGCCGCTTAAGCAAGGATAACTATGGGTCAGTTGGTTAAGAAGGGGTTTGTGGACGGTGGTTGGGGGCGCTTGCGAATGCTGCGCATGTAGGTGCGTGGAGCTGCCGTTGCATGCGTTCTCCCGTGGCCTCCGCGTTTTCGCCGGCGTTTTCATCGGCGTTCTCATCGCATTGGAATTTCAGCTGTAGCCTAGTGACATGTATGTCTGACGGCAATTGTAAAACTACATGTAGATGGGAATCAACAAATCTAATACGAAAATAGTATTTATACATAAATAGTCCATCAAATTTCATAATGGGGAAAATAGCTTCGATTGTTTCAGACATGGTTCTTTCGGAGGTTCCTCTTTATGTACTAGGGTGTGGGTAAATGATCGCAACTGTTTCTGAGCCAATCGTTTTGTGTAGGTGCGAGGTCAGCCCAATAGGGTGGGGTTGCGATCACTTTTTTCCCTCACAGTAATGAGCGCTAATAGGAGCAGAGCAGCCCTGTATCAATCGGCGCTCTACCATACATTTTTATCAGGTTGCGATCACTTTTGTGCACACCCGAGTACTTAGACGTCGATAAATTGCTGTTAGACGCGATGCATAACTGCATAATACGTGCATGTCTTAGCAACTTGCGCTAAGTGTTGGGACCGCTCAAAGCCACTCACATGACTTTTGCGGTTGGAGGCCTGAAATTTTTCGGGAAAATTAATCGCTTCGCACAAGATGTTTCATAATCGGTGTAGCCGCACCATAGAACTTTTTCTTGGCGCTTCCCGCCTTAAAAGTCGCCAACACTTTCCCTGATCATCATTTCCAAGTTGTTTTTTTCTTAATTTTAGGTCTATCTATTGGACACAACTAGTGTAGGTACCTGTATATGTTGTGACTTGAATTACTCACGCGAATCATACGTACCTGTTTGAGGGAATTGCCTGTCCAATTAACAATTTTTTAGAAGGTACCTCGAATTCTCAAAGCCGCCCATCAGTTCATTGACAACAAGGCTTGAAAATTCGCATATAACTGCGGATCCCCTGGTAATTTTTTGTCTATACAGCCTATTCTTCCGAATCAATCTTATATTTTTACTAGTTATTCTTTTTTCGATCGTTCCGCACTACTGCCCGTCCAAAAAAATCAACTTCCACGATATGGAGTGGATAGCTCCGTCGCGTAACAACGCTCAAGTTCAACCCATAACGACAGTATTACGCAATATCATTCGCGAGTATCCTGCAGGCGGCGGAGTTCTACGTGAATTGTGCCAGAATGCGGATGACGCTGGCGCAACCAAGGTCGTGTTCGTGCTCGATGAAACGAAATACCCTACGGATGCACTCTTACATCCAGATCTTGCCGAGTGGCAGGGTACTTCCTTATTGGCATACAACAACAGCACTTTTTCGGACACAGATTTCGAATCATTGAGCCGCATTGGTGATAGTGCAAAGGCAGAAGACTTAAGTTCTACGGGGAAGTTTGGTAGAGGATTTAACAGTGTATGTCAAATACAATAAACCCGGAAAAAAAAAGTAGTCACCTAATCTTGTGAAACTATCCATAGGTCTACAATTGGACCGATAACCCATCAATTTTATCCGGGAGCTCTCTGCTGATCTTGGACCCACACCATGTCTGGTCTGCGCAAGTCGGTTCGCCGGGTGGTCCGTTATACGATTTCGTTCAACTATCCGACAAACCGGCCATGATTGGACAACTTTCGGCGTTTAGTAGCATCCTTCAAAACTTTGATAGCCCTTTTGACGGAACCATTATCCGCATTCCCTTACGGACTGAAGAGCAAGCGCGCAACAGCAAGATCGTTGCCGACGACAAGCATACCTCACCTGACGAAATCCTCGATGTCTTCAAGAAATATGCTGATGAGTTGGTGGAAACTTTGCTATTTCTGAGAAATGTACAAAGCATAACACTGAAAATTGGGGACAAAATATACGCCTCCGCTGAAGCTACTGCTTACGACTTCAACGGTACCGTGCCGACTGTACAAAAGACTGGCCCCTCTACGAAAGCCGCCGTTAATGGTAGTTACAGGAAGTTGTTTCTGGACTTGGAGGGCGAAATTTGTGACCATGATTTCGTGATGGATATCCACCTGTATCATGAGGAGAAGGATAAAGATTATAAGTTTGCTGTGAGCCATCATTTACGGAAACACCGCGAAGATGTGGAACTCCAAGTTTGGGCTAGATCTCAAAAACTGTTCCCATGGGTTGCGATTGCTACACCACTAAAGGTAAACATCTTAAGTCTCTTCATTGCCTATTTGTAAAGAATTTTACGCTAATTTTTTCCATCCATCTAGGGCGATTCAGGTTTCAGGGCACGCCTTTTCAGTACTCTTCCCCTCCCTATTTCTACGCAACATCCGGTACACATCCACGGCATGTTTTCAATCACCCCAGACCGAACAGGCATCCATTCCAGCAGCGACAGAACTCTCAGCGAGAGTTCCGAGATGAAAATGGGCTCAAAATGGAACGAATGGCTATTCCAACAATGCCTTGTGCACGCGTGGGCAAATAACATCCAATTGGTGAACCAATTGCACGAGATACAACAGTGTGAATATAGCGGTTGGAAGTATTGGCCAGCAGGAGTGCAAGGAGAATGGAAAGAGCTTTGGATGGGGATTTTAGCGCCTTTGTTCGAAAAGGTGGCCAGAGCCGGGAGGAAATTGCTACCGACTATCTGCGATACAGCAGAAGCTTGGAGTGATATACTGCTCACTTTCGATATTAAGCAAGAGCTCCAGCGTGCCCTCATAGAGGCCAGAATTCCCGTCGTATCACCTCCGGAAGATAGAAAAAACGAGCTCTGTAAATATATCCCGCATAGAATTCCTCACGAAGCCCTCGTACCAAAAACCCTGAGAAAACGTCTCACATCATTTCGAGCCAATCTCGAATCGATATCAGCCGAGAGTCGCAAAATTCTTCTTTCTTATATCCTTTCGGATAAGGATTACAATGACCTAGGTCGTTGCAATGCCCCTTTGCTTACAATGAAGGATGGAACGTTCCGAGATTTTGTCCCGGGGAAACCGTGTATATTGGCGATGGATGACGGGGAAATTGAACTTTTTCATGAAGCGGCTAATATCTCCGTCGATCTCTCCGTTCTACCCTCCGATTTAATTGATCAGTTAAGGCGCGACATCGATAACATCAAGTACTATACAAGCCTTTCGACGTGGGATATTGACAGGGCTGTTTGGTATTGCAACAAGTACATATTTTCCGACATTGCGGGCGGGCAGGGTGACATCATTCGAAAACCCAACTGCAACGAGTCGGTGGAAAAATTTTGGAATTGGCTTGACCGACATAGACGAAGACTTGAAATTTCTTATGGAAATAGGGTTTTGGAATTGGAAAGCACTTGGCTTGTCCCGATACTGAATGAACACTATCGCCGAACGAAAAAATTTTCACTTTCAACTCTCGATATTTCCGAAATGTCACAGTTAAAAGGATTCCTCCGCCGAAAAGTTTCTTCCGGGGTCGAACTGGAACAGGATTTTCCTCTGTACACAGGGTCTGGGTTTTCAGCAACAACGGCGGAAATACTTCGGAAATTCGGATTTATTGTCGATGCCGAAGATCCTTCTCAGCTCATCAAGTGGCTCGCTGCATCAGGGGACTTTCTATCACATTTTAATGACGAAGACATACTTACTCTGATAGACAATCTCAATAGACTTACCGGAACTATCACTCAGAACCAACAGACAAGTATCAAGGCAGAACTCATTAAAATGAGTCTATTCCGGGAGGTGAAAAGCGGTACCATAAGACAAAGGTATGTTGCGCTTACAGCTCCTCAGATTAACGAATACTAAATAGAGGTTGGCAAGGCCTTTGATTTCGTTGGGCAACCCCCATATCAACTATGTTGGTATCAAAAATATTCCCGTAGCTCTACATGCCGACAATACGATATTTATCGATATCAGCCACTTCAATACAGAATCACTTGTTCGTCGTTTTAAACTAGCTTCGTGTCCATCCTTGACGGAAGTCCTTGAGTCCTTCGTTGTCCCGAATATTTTCGCTGCTACAAAGGGCAATCGAGCACGAGATGCCACGTGGGTTTCTTTGGTGGAATATGTTCTTGAGAACGTCGATTTACTCTCACAAGAATCAAAGAATTCGCTATCGACAGCAGAGATCGTTCCAGTTGCCAAGGAGCCCGCCATTTACAAAAGTCCACGGGAAGTTTTCGATCCCAAAACTCAAGCGGGTAATCTATTTTTCCCGGAAGAACAACGAGAACCCATTCCAGAATTTTTCAATCGCTTTCGAGGGAGTCTTGGAAAGCTAGGAATGATTAGCGAGATAACCCAAGCTTTCGTCCTAGATAGGATCAGAAAATATAGCAAGCCAGGTGCGGAAATTTCACTGATCGCCAGGAAAGTCCATCTTCTCCTAATCAATTATACTCAACCGGTGTCATTTCCCCCGGAATGTCTCAGTATGCGTTGGATTCCAGCTCGGCGCTTCGGAGAAACTAGAGATACACTTTTCAGTCCTTCGGAATGTCGCGATCGCAGCTCTTCGTACTTCGCGAAATACGCACTTCCTATTTTTAATTTTGAAGCTAGCCAAACCTGGAAGAAAAGTTTGAAATGGGATTTGCCATTAACCAAAGATCAGCTGTTCCAGCAGATACGGGGCGCAGTCAATGTGAACGACACCGCTGCGCTGTTGTCCTTAGTAAGAGGAAGATTTTTGGACGATTGTATCTCGGAATTGCAAGAGCAAGATTTGCGGTGGATTCCGGATACATCCGGCCGATATTTCCGGATTTCTGATATCTTCATCTCCTCAGATTGTGCAAAATTCAAGCCGTATTTATCTACCCTTCATGCCGAATTCTCGTGTTGTGGCAACAATTTGTTCAGGAAACTAGGAGTACAAAATACGCCATCTTTTCAGAAGGTATTTTAAGCTACCGATGATTTCCCAGTGCACAGCTAACGACCAAAATAGTTCAAAGAGCTCCAGGATAAACTTGATATAGGGACAAACCTACAGGAAGACGACTTGAACGTTGCGTTATCTGTATTGAAGGAAGTTGGGCGCCACTTTGCGGACGAAAACTACAATCGATTTAAGGCACCTGATATTCATGGCCGTATGCACGTCCTGTCCGAGCTTACCGCGGGTAATGGCGATAACGCGAACACAACTTTGACAATTCTTCACCCTCAAGTATCGCCCGAAACAATAAGGCAGCTGAAAATACCTTCGGTAAGGGACCGCTTTATACAAGCACTAGATGAATCGGATTTCGAGCAAACAGAAAGTCGGACAAAAATGATTCAGGACACGCTTAAACGGCTGGATGTCAAGACGACATTTGACGAGTACCTTGCAAATGCTGAAGATTGCGGGGAAGCTACAAAGATATGTTGGATGGTTGATGCCTCGGGCGATTATCCCACAAAGGATTTGCTCTCGGATGATCTCGCAGACTCTCAAGGGCCTGCTTTGTTTTGCTATAACGATGGCGGTAAGTGTTCGTGCATAGTAGCAAGTATGGAGTGAGATGAGAAGCTAACTGTGAGAAGAGTTTACCGAAAAGGACTTTAATGCGATTGTCAAAATTGGAGTGGGATCAAAACAAGAAGACGATTCTAAGATCGGAAAATTTGGAAGAGGAGCTTTAACAATGTATGATATTATGCATTATCCTGAACTCGCGCACTCAAGTTTGCTCATTTCATTCTAGGTATCACTGGACTTCGGTGCCCAGTTTCATATCCGGTGAATACTTTGTAATTTTTGAGTAAGTTATCAAAAGTCTTTCAAAAGATGCGTTTATCAATGACTGGACTAATTTCTTTTCGTTTAAACAGCCCTGAGCAGACACGACTGCCATACAGCAATGGTACTAGGAGCAAACGTGCAGGAATGAAATTACCGCTTGCGCGTGTCCGTGAGAATTGTGCGTTACTTTCCTACAACTAAAAATACCAGCCATTTCTAACAAATTGCAGGTCCTGATCAGCTTCGTCCTTTCGAGGGCGTTTTTGGATTTAACTCAGAAATGAAATCCTTTCCGGGGACTATATTTCGCTTTCCGCTGCGCAACCCAGGAAAATATTCTCCGCTTACTACAGAGCTGATTACCATTCAAAAGGCCAGGAATCGTTTGGCAACTTATTTCTTGGAAGCACACATGTCTCTTTTGTTCTTGAAAAATATTTCTTCAATATCATTATGGGAAAAGGGTCAGGAAAGCCCAATCCAACATATATCATTGGAGCGCCGAGAGGAGCAAGGACCGAGTTCGCGAACCAAGAAAATTCTGCGCACCACGATTAATAAAGAACACAGGACCATGCAGACTGGAAATATGGCTGCCAGCAACAGCGAATGGCTTATCATCCAGGAGAAAATGAGCCCAGACTCCAAGCTAATGGATATCAAAGCCAAGCACAGATTGGAAGGCAGGTGTGGTGTGGCGGCATTGATCTCAGATCACACGGAATTTCAGGGCAGGCATTTCATGGATTTGCCTTTACAAGGCGTGATTTCTAAGTTGCCCGTCCATATTACTGCGGTACGCATATAGCCATTTTTGTCTTGGAATTTTCTAAGCACTGACGCACCCGTTTCACCACAGGATATGGTTATCGAAAGCAATCGGAAGTCAATTTCAATCCCTGTTCGTTCTCGTGATGGCGATGACGAAGACGATGCTGCATGGAACAAGTGGATCTTCAGTAATGGGCTTGTTGACCTATACTTGTCCTTGTTGGAGTATATTATGAAAATCCGTGGGGCTGAAGGATACCGGTATTGGCCAAAAAGGCCTGCGGAGTTGGACCCTGTCTCGGCAACGATTGCGACTGGCTTTTGGCAGAAAGTGACAACTTCTTCATATAAGCTTTTCCCCCCAGTAAGTGGTCACGATTTTCAAGTAGACTGCAAGAAAAATCTCGAAGAGTTGCAAAAACCTGAAACCTTGGCAAATCTCAATATCAAAGAGTCGATTTTCGATTTATTGGAACCCAAATATAGCCAACTTTTCCTGGAAATCCACAACAAGCTCGGCTTCAACAACATTGTTTCTCCGACTCAGAGTATCAAGGATGCGCTCGGAGAATGCGGCTTGGTGTCCCAGTTTAAGGTGGTTTCACGTTCATTTATCGTGGAGCTTATCCATTCCAAGAAATTCGACACCAAATTGCATGAACTTTGGACATCTTCTCCTGATCTTTTCAACAAATTACTTCTCTTTATTACTGAAGAAATTTCCCTAGAGACGCTCCGTAATTGCAAAATTTTGCCGCTGAACAATGAAACCCTGGGCTCACTCTCACAGAGAAATCAAATGCGCAAGTTGGCGTTTAGTTCTCGGGAGGGAAATTTCCTCGTTCCAAAAAGTGTTCTGGAGAAAAAAATATTGGAGTTTTTTCCCGAGATTTGCGTTCACCCCGAAGTGCATCCCCAGGTCATCGAGCGGCTTATTTCGAATGGAAATCTCAATGTTGTTCATTTCTCGTTTGACGACACTCCTGAATTGGTTGACTCCAAAAACATTTCCGCGCTGACAGGTGCTAAAAGGCACGGTTGGCTAGAGCGTTTTTGGGACTATCATAAGGAGCAAGAAACATATGATCCGGAAAAAACGGCCGCATGTCTCGATCGTATGGGAGAATTTGAGTTACATTCTGTAACAATTGGAACTATGTCTGCTAACTCGGACGCTCGATATGAATTTATTACCCCCGCACAAATGAATAGATATGACATCCCAGTGATTGTGCAGCCCTTCAAACCACTTGTAGCTCTTCAAAATACTCTCGCGGCGTTAAAAGGGTTAAAAATGGTGAATCGATCAACATTTTCTGAAAAGAAATTGAAGGAAGAAGCGCTGGATAAACCGCTTGGAATGTACCGGTTACTCAGGGCAATTCGAATTCTTTCTAGCAAAGCAAACTTGCCTATCCGTGACTATATCAGGAATTTTCCGCAGGATCGGTTGAAGGTTAGAAATTTCACAATTGTCCAAAATTTCATGTGCTAACTGTTTTTTTTTTTTTTTTTTAGGTTCTTCAAGAAGTTTTTGCTTCAGATCGAGCAAGGAAGAATTGGAATCGGCTATTCAGTGGATATCCGGAATCACAGAACTACATGCAACAGATTCCTCTATGGAAAAGCGCACGCTCTAACCGTCATTTAGCAACAACGGAGGCCAGGCTGATACCGTATGACAAACTTGAGCTGTCGTCGGTAATTGAGGACGATCGTTTTGTGGATCACGTGACCGCACGGATTTACCGGGAAAGTCTGCAACTCATAGGGATCACCGAGATACGTATCCGTGATATCCTCGACTTTTATCTCCAGCCAAGGGAGGGTGCTTCGTTCCAAAAGAATTTTACCGAGTACTGCAGGTTTTTGAAATCCTTGTTTGCCATTGACCCGCAAGTTGCACACACCTATTCTCTTGCGGTGAACGGATTACAGAACTATTGCAAGGCTGGCTCCCTATATGACCATAGTAACACAATATTCACAGCAGCTTTTCGAGGCACGGAGAATACTCATTTTCTGCATCCTAATTTGCGCTACAGAGACATATTTAATCCATATCTCCTGAAAGACATTACGCAAGTATCGTACACTGCCTGTGCTCGGTCGATTGAAAGCCGCCTCTATGCCGGAGACCCGCAAGTACTTGCCGATGCAAACACCGTTTTTGGGCACCTGGAATGGGATCACCCCGATTTTCAAAACTGGCACGACGGCTCCTGGAACACCATCTCGAACATAGCCTTTGTACCTGTAAAGACCAATTTCTCCGAATACCCTGGTTATGCCAGATCTAGAATGCAGGAGGTCGCTGGCGATGGAGGTCTCAGCAACCTCAGTACATGTGTTCGATCCGAGCACGTGCCTATTTCTTGGAGTCAGAAGAAGGTATTCAACAGGAACCCAGGAACGTATGTGACCAGGAAAATGTACAACGAGGGAGCTCCTTCATGCGAAACCGTCCTCCAGCATCTCTATTTCCTTTCGGACAATCGCTCTACGGTGGACGAAAGGGAATTACCGAAGTATATCCAGGATGTCAAAGCATGTTACGAGTTTTTGCAATCTTGGAGGATGTCCGGAACCCGAATACCTCATTCCAAAATCGTCTGGCTCAACATCGAAGCAACCCAGGCCCGTTACATCAGCAAATACGAGTTCCAAAATGCTTGGACGAGCGCAGAAAAACTTTATCTGGGGAGTGGCGATGATGGGGAGCGCTACAAATATGTTCGCTCGTTCCTAAGTCCGTTAACGGAACTCTTGGAGATTTGCGGCGTGAAAAAAGTGGTTCCTCCGAAAGCGCCACCTCCCGGTCCACCACCTGCCGATCATGCTCCCTATATCGTAAGCAGGTTTCGGGAATTCCGCGCAGCCAATACATTATGTGATGTCACCTTGGAAGCCGACGGCCAAAGGTTTGAAGCCCACCGAGTGATTCTCTGTGCTGCATCGGACGTGTTTTATGGGATGTTTCGCAGCGGAATGTCGGAGATGGAAGGAGTAGTCCCCCTCAGAGAAATTACGGCCAGTACTGTTAACGGTATTTTGGATTACATCTACAATGGGAAAATGACGCCTATCGATCCATCTGACGATGCTTCTGAAAGCTATGAGAAACTTGTTCTAATGCTTGAAGCTTCCGAGCGATTCCAGCTTTCGGGCCTGAAAGAACAGATCGAGCGTTCCCTTTGCAGTGAGAAGTGGATTCGCCCAGAGACGGCCGAAGACTTATTGAGCCGCGCCATCGAGGCTCGGGCGCATATTCTGAGCGGTGTTGTCAGGGATTACATTGCGAGAAATTCCCTTTTTTTTTCAAGATAAGGATCGAGTCAAATGCATTGAAGGTTTGAATATGGAATGGCTTTTATTTATTTATTTTTTCTCTGCCGAAACGGGTTGTTCTCGATGTGCGTGATGTATCATTTTTTGTTTTTGGTTTATTTGTGGAATTTTTACGGGAACGGAACTTGAAGTTGGGTTTTCTCTGTCCTTTTTGTTTTTTCGCTCCTTATTCCATTCCCATTTTCTTCGTTGGTTCTATGGTTCCGTCGTGTTTTTTTTTCCGTGGAATGAGGTTACATGATTTGTTGCGGAGATGTAGTAAGGCAAGGTCTTTTTTTTTTTTTTCAATTTTGTGTGCTATTGTACTCGAGTAGAATACAAATGGAGGTTTGGGGGGGGGGGTTGCGAGTGAATTGTCATAACTGTCTTCCCCTGCGGGGATAAGCCCGGTGTTTATATTTTCGCATTTATTTACCACTATGGTGCCGGTCGTTAAGAACCTGTGTTGGCGGCCACTGAAAACGGGTAATTACGGATCATCATTTTCGGTTGGTGACCACACTTACCTGCTCCATAATAATTATATGAAAAAAAATTAAAAAATGAACTTGAAAAATGTGAAGGAAAAGGAAAAGGAGAAAGAGGAAAAAAAAAATAATTTTGTACACGCTTCCTGCAGTTGTTTCCCCTTAATCCACCGATGAGAATTATATACTTTCTCAACAAATTCCTATCGGAGACCATAGCTTGGTGTCTCCGGATAGACCGTTCCGAGCTACCGGTAGCAGCACTTTCTTTAACATTGGAAGACACTGCTCACCAAGCTCCTGGAAATCACAGTTAAATTGGAAAATGTTTTTTCCGGCGTTGGAGTTTAGGTGGTTGAGAAGAAAGAGCTAGGCACTCGTTGATAACCAACCCCCTCCCCCTACCGGAAGTTTGGGTGAGTTTCCCCGTATATCTGGACTATCGTTGTCAGATCATTCTTACCCAACAGCAGGCTGTTTAATGGATTTGATAATGACATCGGTAGAACTCATTGAAGCGGCGCTTTTCACTGTTTCCATGTCAGAATACCGTTTTCTTTGGCCTTTTTTTTTTTCGCGATCACGGGGTCTCACTCGATTTGTCAAAGTTAGCTTTTATTGACGTCCCATTATAGATAATTTCAGATAATCAAAAAAAGGCTAAAAGCAAAGAACAAGGATAAAAACACACGATACAATATTATCCTACCAAAAAGTATCACTGCATTTACATTTTACAAGTACCAAGAACTGACGTGTTGAGCGCCAAGCCTCTTGCGTAAAAATAGCGGCCATTGGAATATGCACCCATATAACTTGTGTTTTCTTTGAAGCGAAAAAACTCGGTCAGTTTTTTAACATTTTTGAATAGTTGAAACCAAGGATCGTAGAGCACATTAAATACTATTATTTTCGGTTAATAAAAAAAGGAAATTGTGTTGTTGTTGTGTGCTTATAACCTTTGGCGAGGTGTTATCCTTCGCGACTACTACCATATAAGCTCTTGATGACCGGTACTATACTCATATTGCTAACAAGTATTTTTGTCACGTGAAATTCTGACTAATATCCGATTCTATTTTTTGCAGCAAACGAGGTTCTGGTGAAGCGGAGAATGAGCATAGTAAATGGGTGCTTGCAGAAGAGTGGGAAAAAGTTACAATTGCTTCGATCAATCGTCTCTGTTTAAATTTCGGAAAAAAGCTACAGCTTGTTATAGAGAATGAAGGAAGGAATAACTTTGATAGTTAGGCTTGTACATGTACGTACTAATTTGTTTATCGGTGCGGTCAGCACAGTCGGTATATGTACTTGATTGATGTCGTCAGCCTATTCTCAAGGATGAATGAATGACCTCGTTGCTACAAAAAATAGAGTTTCAAATATTAGTCAGAATTTCATGTGACCAAAATACTTGTTAGCAACGTAAGTATCGTTAGGTCACTTGGCAATCGGTAAAATATTCGCCGACAAGCGCTCAACCACTACTCGTATGTTTTGGAGGTTTATTATATAGCATCATTTTGGTAAGTATTTAATGATAACTTAATATACCAAGAAATTACATTACATTAAGTTTAGAATTTAAGGAAAGGGTATGATTTATTACCTATATTTTAGTCCAATTGAGATAGAATGTCAGAAATAGGCAGGTGACTACTTTCTCTAGTACCATTATGAGGAAAAGCTTTTGCAGGTTGAATATGCATATGAATAAGGCTAAAATGTTCCTTTTACTATTAAGCAAAAGGTCTTACCAATATGAAAGGGCATACTAGATTAGTTTATATTAACAGTCTTATAGACTTTGAATTTACCTACATTTGCTGGTGTAAAATGAGAGTCTGATAGCAACTGGGGTTCTTCTTATGCAAATATTTTTAAACTAAACTAAAAGAAAAATTTCAGTAAAGCTACCCTAAACACACCATATAACTTGTTTAGTGATTACCTTTATATCAGACTAGCTATAAATTATTCTTCTACAATGTTGCTAAATCTTTTATACTTAAGTCCCTTAGGGAAAAAGATTAACTTCTTCCTGAAGCATAAGTTTCTATCCTATGCTCACTGTGCACCCTATGTATCCTGTAGTATACTTTGGCATCTAATAACCTACTTGTATATCCTATAATCAGCTTTTGTATCCTGTAACTTATATTTGTATCCTGTAACTTACTTTTGTATCCTGTAAATTAAAAATCCTGTAAAACTTAAATATTAATCTAAGAATTAAATATAAAAACTATAGGATAATTATGATAGTAAGACTCATAGAGATTGTTATAGCTTAGTATAGTAATAATACTTTATAATAAGATTAGATTACGAAGTGAACTTAGATATCTCAATAACCAAGTAGGGGTCAACTTAAATCACTGTCCTATATTATTATAGAGTCTAATGAAAGACACAAGATCCTAGAGAGAGACAGTAATACATATTCTTAATTTTTAAAGTTTGTTCTCAGGAAAGTATAAAGTTAGGAGCTAATAAGAAAGGGGAAAAGAGAGAAGTCTAATACTATAAAAGCTCTATTTTTATAACTAGTTCCTAACTGAGATAACATAAGAAATTACAAAGGAAATAGAACTTTAAAGGGAATTTCAAAGTTAAAATATATTATATATAAGAGAATTTCCTAGAAGAAGGGGATATTATCTTCCCTATGTTTACTATCATATGGATGGGATATCGTACTCAATTAGGAGCATATGATATAGTCATGTTATGTAGTAGTGATCTTGCTAAGCGCCATCAGGGTAACCCTTTATACAGCTCTTAGAAGAAGGTATGCTTCCCTGCTATACTTCACTTCATTACTAAATTTAAAAACCTCCAACATTATGATAACTATCATAACATGTCATAATAATCATAATCAGGTAAAACCTCCTCTTCTTATATCCCTCATATATTATTAGCTTAAGCCTTATTCTCTCTCTAAACTCTAGTAGACTTTACTAGAATTCCCTTATTTAGATTCCTTTGGTCACTATTATATGGACAGGGTATATATACTTAATTAAGAGCAAAGACATAGTCGCATACATAGAAGCATCAGGTATATACCTTCATTCAGTAACCACTATCAGGGTAACTTTCATATAGCCTTCACTACAATTCCCCTATTATATGTAGTTAAATAGGTTATTACTAAGGCTAGAAATACTGATCTATTTATATGATAGATGACCCTATATGGATTGTATATGACTCAGTAAAGATACCTTAGGCATGCTTTGCAAACGTTACTGAGTGAACTTAGATATCTCAGCTAAATGAAAGCTCAACTGGAAGATATCTTTCCTATGATGATTAGGTGGACTTCAAGAGTGAAGAAGACAAGAAAGCCGAATATATTCTTTAAGGCTCGAAGATAAGTTAAGGCTTTCACAATAGTGATTGCAGAGAAGATAAGTAGCTATGTGCTAAAGAAGGAAGGAAGGAAAGATAACAGAACAAAGACAACCGCATGCTTATATATCCCATCCTTCACCTGAGCTGACAAAGAGATGACTAAGGAAATAGAAATACAAAGAACTAATACCCGTTCTAGACCATACCTGATTCCCAATTGCCGAAACCTATAGAAGAGTCTAGAAAGGATAGGATGCAATTAGTACTCGCTTTGACTATGATCACCTATCACCCTCTCAGGCCTCACTCCCGATTTGTGATAGTCTCTTACAATACGAGTCTGATCGCTCATCCATGACCTCATGGCTGACTAGGCCAATGTCGCGTTATGCCATTAGCCAATCACATGGTAACCATGGGCCTGACTTCCCATGCCTAGTCAGTGCTAACAGCAAAGCCACACCATGCCACACCATGCCACGAGGTCATGTGACAGAGGATTATCTCTAGAGCGCTTGATACAATGGTGAAGGGTAGAGACAGCATACTCACATGTTGACAATATAAGTGTAACCTCCATCATAGCACATCATCCAGGTACCTTGATGCTGACCACTACCAGTGTTCATAACAATTTAACCTCTATCACCTTTAAGAAGAAGTTGTAGTAAAAGTAGTTATAGTGTCTCCTTATCTAAATTTCTTTAACAACACCTTCCCTGCCCTCCTATAGTTAATTGAAAGGATTTAATAGTCTGTCTCTATGCTCTAAACTAGCTAAAAGTTGATTAAACAATGCTTTAATAAACTTGAAGCTATTATTACCTATAACTCTATAGCCTATACTGATGATGATGATATTTCATTCTTCATTTTCTAAAACTACTCTTCGTAGCTCTACAAAAGAATCTGTATAAAGTCCTAGACTATGGCGCTATAGCCTATCTTATATCCCATACCCTCTTTAACCTAGCTCTCACTGAATCTATCAAAAAGATATAGTTAGAGACCTTAAGAACTATAAAAGTTATGAATTAGCTAGTGTCTTTATAGACCCTACCTTTGATTGCAACAACTAGTAGAGTGCTACTTATACCACTAAATGCCATAGTCACCTAGGCCCTAGTTAATCCCTATGATCACTCCTAGGTTAATAAAAAAACCTTAAACTACTACCACCTCCTCTACTTATATCCCTAATAACCCCTCTAAGTAAGAACATGAGATTATTATTTACCTTAAGGGAGAAATCCCTAACTTTAATCCTATTACAGTATATAATAAAGTCAATAAGGCTCTTATTGCAAAAAAAGCCCCCTCTACCTACTAAACAAGATCTGTCTAAAAGGCTGGCCCCTGTAATATATTCCTTGCTATCATAGAAAACTCAACTACTTAGTAAGTTCTTACCTACAAAATGACCATCAAGGAAGCTATTAGGAATTTCTTCCCTAATACTACTAGCCTTCACTATTAATTCTTGTATAAGAAGTATATTATTTATAATATACTAACCAGTAGGTGAAAGTATACCCTGACACTCCTATATATGTGACTATGTCTTTGTCCTTAATTAAATGTATATACCCTATCTATAAAATAGTGACTGAAGGAATCAAATAGCCTATAATACACTAACCTAAGCACTTGGTGTCTCTAATTTTTACTATATGTCTAAGATCTAAGAGGAGATTGAGACATTTAACTATAGAGACCTTCTTATGTAAACCCCTTGTAGGCTAGCTTCGAAAGAGAAGGTTGCTAGTAAGAAAGCCTCTTCTATTATTATCACTATCATTGTTAACAACAACTACTTCTACATCTCAAATGGTCTTATGATCTAAAACAAGAACTACAAGATTAAATATTATATCATTTTCAGTAACTCTATATAGTATACCTTTTGCATCCAATTCAGTCATCACTAACTGAACTGCACTTGCTAACTTACCTGCCAGTACTATGCTAGAAAATATTCCCTTATAAAGTACACATACAGTAATACTTACTACAAGATCAAAGGCTGATAGTGCAACTATCATACCCTCAAATACATTAACTATAAAGGTGCTTATACTGCTAATAACTTATATTATCCTACTTACATTATTACTATGACCAAAGATGATAAGCCAAGGGATATAGCTAAATATGAGGAAGAAATAGAATTTTAAACCCCTTTCCCCCTCCTCTTTTCTTCTCTTCTATCTTAACAGGAGGACTTTATTTAATTCATAGTGTATTCTCTATAGAATAAATTTTTTTCTCCTTATACAGTGTACTTAGTACTTTTGCTGCTCCCTATGTCCTTTTCTGGGGGTTGTAAGGTTCACCTTATTAGGGTAAAAGGATAGGTTCCTACTGCTCTTCTTTATTCCTCTTACTTTCTGTCAGGCTTGTTCCTTACCCTTATGTGTAATAGGTGTACTCTTGTTTCTATGTTTTCCTTCTGGCTCTTTCTTTCTCTTCTCTTTGCTCTTTTACTACTATATACTTTTTCTTGTTGCTTCTTCCTCTACCTCAGGGATTTATGAGGTAGCTACATTTTGTTATGCTATATCTATAAAGGATGTATATAGAGCTTATACCTAAAATAACTATGATATGACTTAAATAAAAAAAAAAAAACTTCCTAGAAGAAGGATGTATAGTATCTAGAAGTCTACTCTATATTTGTATATAATCATTTTATATATTTAGAAGATTACTTCTTTTACCTATGTCCTGTAATAACAGTACTAACTAGTAAGTTATAATGAGTTCCAGGTAACTAGTCTAGCACTAATCATAGTTAAACTAATCCTGAGTCTTCTATGCTATCAATTCCTTACCCTTACTTAGTCAGAGCTTATATGGTAACAATACTAGGTATAGTAAGGATACTATAGTAGACCTCAAACAACTAGCCACTAAGTAGTACATAAAGAAGTCTAGGTAATACCTATAGTTTATTGACTAAACCTATAAAATAATATAAAATAAGCTCTGCCTATAACCTGGCATATAAGGTGATCACAGATTGATGGTATTCTGTAATATTAATCTATATATATATATAAAAATGCTGGAAATTCTAGAGATTCACTCATATATAGGTTATCATATAATATATATATAAGAGGGAGTAGAATATAGGTTATAGGATATATTGGATGGTTATAGGATATATTGGATGGCTATAGAGCATAGGAGGGAAACATATTATTTAGGGATAAGTTAATTTTTTATTCCTAATGCTACTTATTAGACATCTAGTAATAAATTATTTTACTGTAATATCACTAAACCTTTTATAAGTACCTCCTTTTTGATAAATACTTGATAGTTTGAATTCCCTAAGCACCTTTGATACTTACAGAACTGGGATGTATATACAAACTTGATTGCAAAAGTATAGGTTCTATAGCTCATATTTAGGTTAATGTTGGAGGTAAAGGTCTGCTCCTTACTAGGTAGAAGGATGATACTAAGGTAGGTAGATATGGCAATAGGCTATAGAGTCTATAGATTAGGTTAAGCTGCCTGTAGGTTAAACTGCTAACTACTTTTCTCAGGACTACCAGGATTAACTTATACCTAATAGAGTCAAGGGCAGTGACCTATCTTTGTTAGAGTTTGAAAGTGCCTAAGCAGACCCCTTAGGAACTGGTTTTGAGGGTTCCCACTACTGTCATAGTCATTAGCCCTTTGCTACCCTAACTACTACTCAGATATTAAGTCTAGCATAATAGGAAAGAGTTACTAGTAGTGTGTTAACTGGGCCCTCACTTCCTCAACCTCATTTGATAAATACTTGAAGAATTTTCCTCCTTAAATATTAATTAACATAACCTATTCCTAGTTTATATCAACCTGCTATACAATAAGTATCCATTATACTTTACAAAACTTCCTTTATAAAAATAATGTACTCCCCTCCTATACCCTAAACTTCTCTTTAGAACCTATATAATATATCTTGCTTATATAGGCATTTTCTTTTTTTTAATATCTTCAAGAAATATTTACTGTACTTTAAATAATCTATTAGGCATTCAACTAATACTATCAGAAAAAAAAACTTTACCTCTTCCTAAGGTATAGGTTTCTCTCTTATGCTAGCTATACTTCTCATATATCCTATAACCTATCTTTTAGTCTCTGTACATCACATAGCATTCCTTTTACTCCCTCTAATCTATAAAATTTCTATAATAACCTATTATAGCACCAAGGTACTATAGTCATATACAATAATAGAAGGTTACTACATTGTAACTAGGAAGTACAATCCTATATTATTACTATATAAGTATAGTGAGAAGGGTTCTTACTACTAGGCAGGCCTAGGTAAGGAAGCTAGGGCCCAGTTAACACATTACTGGTGTCTCTTTCCCATTACCCTAGATTAAAGCGCTGAGTAGTAGTAGGTACTAATGAGTGTAACGGAGGTGGAGGCAACTAGGACTTGTCTCTAAGGGGTCTACTTAGGTATCAACGAAAGCCAGCAAAGGTAGCAAACCTTTTAAGGTGTAAGTACCCTGGTAGTTCTGAGGAAGGTAATCAACAGTTTAACCTGAGGTCAGCTTAAGCTAGTCTATGGACTCCTCAGCCTATTGCTGTGTCTACCCGCATACCTTCAGGTATGCTCAGGGTGTCACACTTGGACCTAAAAACGCAGGGGAAGCAATAAAAATGGGAGCTACTGAACCTATATCATATGCTCTTAATTGAGCACGATGCCCCAGTTTTTTTAGCATCAAAGTAGCTTAGGGAAGCTCAGATACTACTAGGCAGGCCTATCAGTTTCTTCTTCCTCCCCCCTATATTGCAATGAGTAGAAACTATCATAGGTGCTACCTAAGCCTAAGAAAAGACTACACCCTTTACTAAGGTACAATGATATTACAAATTGTACACCTATTACCACACCCCTATAAGTATGATAATGATATAGTATAGTTATGATATCCTATAGGAAGTGAATAGTAGTCACTATAGATAGGCTTAGGGAATTCAATATATGTCACTATAGATAGGTTAAGAATCCCTGTGGTACAACTTACATTATTCAGCACCATATCCTACATTAGGTAGGAGAGTCTCATGACAAATTGTGACTATTAAAGTGAAGTACTTTGACTTAATAGTTCTCAGATATCCTAGGAGCAGTGTGCAGGCTGCCTAGAACTTAGGTCTAGGGGAAAAATTGCACCACTACTTCAGATAATTTCATACACTTATCTGAAGAACCAGTTTACTAGACTCAGCTGAAAAATCAAAGTATAGCTAACCCTGTAGCTTCCTAAGTAAGAAGCAACAATAAAAACTACTCACCTGCTAAATGAGTATCGCTTATATGACTGATTACCCTAACTTTAACTGGATAAAATAGAAGCAACCGCCATAAGCCCTGAGAAATGGTTATGGTTATGAGTAGTGGAGGATTTCTTTTATAAGGTAAAGAGTAATGTGAGTAGCAGGAATGGAGGATTTCCTTTCATCAATCTTTTTTCTTTTCTATCCTATATTTTTCAGCTATATCATATGCTCTTAAATGAGGGTAACACACTACCAAGGGTATATGATATAAAATATAAATTTTTAGGGAATACAATTGCAGAGGTTCTTATGACTAGGCTATATGAAGGTTACCCTGATAGTTCTTAGTGAGTATCACTCCTATATATATGACTATAGCCTTGCTCTAAATTGAGTATACCTGACCCATCCATATAATAGTGACTGAGGGGATATAATTGCAGGTTCTTACTACTAGTGCTTATATAAGACTACTAGTGATGTATTATTATATAAATAAGATAAGGAATATATCTTTTCATATTATTAGATAACTTTAATAATCTACATATTGATTAGTCACTAATATAGAATAGGCTGTCTCTCTAATCTGTATGAAGATGATGATGATCCTTAACTCCTAGAGAAGTTATCAGTGATTTTTTCCTAAATTAATACTGGTTATTCCCACTTCTATTCTAGGGAACTTCTAGGTAAAATGATTAGTGAACAAGAATTGGTTAGATATGGTCTTCTAGGTTTCTATTTCCTTCTATTTCCTTTATCATCTCTTAGTTATTTCTTAGGATAGAATTCGTATAAAAATAGCTTTCATATATATGATATATTGATTTTCAAGATTTTAAACCTAGTATTTAAAAATAAGTATACCTATTATAGTGTGGAGATAGCTATCATGATTCAATTAAGTACTACAGCAACTTCTTTCCAAACTATAATACAGAATTTCCATTATCTCTTTCTACTTCTAGACCCCCTTTTTAGTATCTGGTTTAAAAATTAAATAACTACTTATACTTCTGTAAAACCCTAACCCCTAGTAAGGTTATATAATTAGACTAGGATAATTCTTATTAGGATGATAAATCAAATATAAGAGCTGCAGCTTTTATATATAATATTAGTAGGGGGGATAGTTTTTATCTTGGGAACTACTTTATTCCTATAAGTACAGGAGGTAAGTATCTATTTAAGGAGTTATCATTCCCTATCAGATTTACTTTTGCTATGATAATTAATAAGTTGCAAACGTAGTCAGAAAAAGATGTTTGACTATATCTGTAGACTCTAGTATGCTTTTATAGGTAGCTGTATATACTGAGTTCTCTATATACTTATAAGTTGATTGTAAGGCTTTATTCCTTACTCCTTAATATGAGATTATAATCATTACTTGTCTGGAATTTTTGACTAGCTCTCACCTATAGTAGCTTTTTGTATAGTCTCTCCATTTTTTTTTAGTTTTTTTCACTTTCTTTCTTTCTTTGCATCTTGTCTTATAATATACTTCCCATGTCCAAGGCACGGGTAGCACAGCTAGTGTACAGTACATGTACACATAAATGTGCAATATGCAATTTACAAACAAAATTTTCAACATGCATGATCACGGTAATTACATTAAAGATGTCAATTCTTTCCATTATATGTTCATGAGCCTAGAAAACTAGCCACTTAGACACACATGGATAAATGTGGCAACTGCTTCTCTGTACATTAAGAAAGGTTAACGTAACTTTTTTTTGCTAAAGTTAAAATGCTGCAAAACTGGTGCAAAACTCGTGACGAACGTCCCTTCTAAAAAATTGTATGTAGGTTTGGTGCTATCTAATAATAACCCCTGTAAAACAAAAAAAAAAAAAAAAACTGCTACACTATGTGCTATCAGGTAAAATACATGCTCTCGGCATCAAAACGATTGTAAGAATTAAATGGCTGTTGTTGTTGTTGGGTTTGGCTGTGTTGGTATGCTTACCCGCGCGGATGGCCAGTGGTGTCAGGTTTTGTCGGAACCGTCCAGGACTTCTAAGAACCTTTGGGTATTTCAGAGGAGACGAGGCGAGCTGTGGATCTCGTAACAATGCGACATTTTCGCTTAAGGATATTGAATTGCTAGTGCTTCATACAAAATATTTTTACTTTAATTTGCACATAATTTTAATCGTGAGATGGACGAAACTATTTTGTCGTGTCACAAACAAATAAGCCACGCAAATAATAAATTGGAAATAGCATCAAACTTACTTTGAGGATACACTCAAAAAAAAAAAAATAGCCTGTATATGGTTTTTGAGCTGTGCAAAACAAACTGGCACGACCACAAAATTGGTATTATACCATAGCTCTTAGCTGCATGCGGATGGTTTGTACTCTAAGCA